>JAGFNQ010007802.1:68199-159138 GCA_024364735.1 Boesenbergia rotunda | reverse complement strand
ACCTTGTAGACACAAGGTTCATCTTCGTTCTTGATGAAACCAAACTGTTTGATCGCATCATCGAATCGAAGATTCCAGCTCCGAGAAGCTTGCTTTAGACCATAAATGGCCCTATGCAGCTTGCATACTCTGCCAGTATGCTGTGGATCTACAAAACCCTCAGGCTGTGTCATGTACACATCCTCGAGGAGGTTTCCATTCAGAAACGCTGTCTTGACATCCATCTGCCAGATCTCATAATCGTGGTAGGCTGCAATAGCAAGCATGATCCGAATGGACTTAAACATCGCTACTGGAGAAAAAGTTTCATCATAGTCAATACCATGAATTTGCTTGAAACCTTTAGCTACAGTCTACCCTTATAGGTATGAGTAAGTCCATCCATGTAGCTTTCTCTTAAAGACCCACTTACACCCAATGGGTTTGACCCCTTCAGGTGGATCAACCAAGTCCAACTTGGTTGGTGTACATGGAATCCATTCGGATCTCATGGCTCAGCCACTCAGAATCTGGGCTCATCACAGCTTCCTGATAGGTGGTAGGCTCATTCTAATGATCATAACGTCATCATGGTCAGGCAAGAGAAATGAATATCTCTCAGGCTGACGACGTACCCTATCAGACCTGCGAAGAGGTAGGTCTACCTGAACAGGTTGTTGTTCCACAACTTCTTGTGTAACAATCTCATCCACAACTTCTTGTGGTTCCTGTTCAGTATCCATCAAGGGCTCAGTGCTATGGTCATTGTCTTGAACTTCTTCAAGATCAAACGAACTCCCACTAGTCTTTCTAGAAACAAAGTCCCTTTCTAGAAAGACCCCAGTCTTAGCAACAAACACTTTGTGCTGACTGGGAATGTAGAAGTAATATCCCTTAGTTTCCTTGAGATATCCCACGAAATAGCACTTATCGGACTTGGGTCCCAGTTTGTCTGAGACTTGACGTCTAACGTAAGCCTCACAACCCCAAACTCTCATGAAAGACATCTTGGGACTCCTCCCAGTCCATATCGTATATGGTGTCTTCATGACCGCCTTTGATGGAACACGGTTAAGTGTGAACGCTGCCGTGTCTAGAGCATATCCCCAAAAGGATATAGGAAGATCTGCGTGACTCATCATAGATCGTACCATATCTAATAAGGTACGATTCCTCCTTTCGGATACACCATTTCACTGTGGTGTCCCAGGAGGAGTGAGTTGAGATAGAATCCCACACTCAGCTACATAGTCACGAAACTCATGGCTCAAGTATTCTCCACCTCGATCTGATCGAAGTATTTTAATACTCTTGTCAGTTGGTTTTTACTTCATTCTGAATTCTTTGAACTTTTTAAAGGGACTCGGACTTATGTGTCATCAAGTACACATAACCATATCTACTGAAATCATCAGTAAATGTGATGAAGTATCTATAACCACCTCGAGCAGCAACATTGAAAGGGCCACATACATCAGAATGTATGAGTCCTAACAAATCTGTTGCCCTCTCGCTATGTCCACTAAAGGGAGTCTTAGTCATCTTGCCTAGAAGGCATGACTCGCATGTCTCATATGATTCAAAATCAAATGAATCCAGCAATCCATCCTTATGGAGCTGGGACAAGCGACTCTCATTTATGTGGCCTAAGCGACAGTGCCAGAGATAGGTTGGGTTCAACTCATTTGATCTCAACCTCTTGGTACTTACATTATAGATAGGGCGTTCTAAGTCTAGAATGTAGAGTCCGTTGATAAGATCTATACTACAATAGAACATTTCATTTAAATAGCCTGAACAACATTTGTTCTTAATTATAAATGAGAAGCCTTTCTTGTCTAGACAAGAAACAGAAATTATGTTCTTAGTAAGTGCAGGTACATAACAACAATCATCTAGTTCCAGTACAAGCCCAGAGGGCAGAGATAGAAAATAAGTTCCTACAGCAACAGCAGCAACTCGTGCTCCATTGCCTACTCGTAGGTCCACCTCGCCCTTTGCCAATGCCCTGCTATTTCTTAGCCCCTGCACATTGGTACAAATGTGAGAAGCACATCCAGTATCTAATACCCATGATGTAGAAATAGAAAGGTTGACTTCTATAACATATATACCTGAAGTAGAAGACTCGCTTCTCTTCTTCTTAAGATCCTCCAGGTATACCTTGCAGTTCCGCTTCCAATGCCCTGCCTGCCCTTGATATAATTGCTTGAGGTGGTCAATCATATCGTAAGCATTCATGTTCTCGTGTTGCTTCTGAAGCTCAGAGGACATGCAGCATAGCATTAGGCATGACACGTCTAACGCGTCGTCTTGATGCTTCTGATGAGCATCTCTAACGCTACGGATGGCTGAGGGTGGTGGTGCTTCAGGAACTGCTTGCTCTAGAACGTACCACTTACGTTCCTGTTTGAGGACTATCCTCAAGTTCCTGTACCAGTCGAGGAAATTAGCTCCAGTGAGCTTGTCCTTCTCAAGGACAGATCGCAGAGAGAGAGTGTTCGCGTTTGAAGACATGGCAATCTACAACAGATAAATGCAGAGAATAAATATCATATTCTAGTAATCATCTAATTAGGCCTTTAATTAAATGATGCTCCCACTAAATTATAGGAATTTTGGTGGAATCAAGTCATTGGAGTGGTCAAACCACACTACTAGATCCATACCAATTTACTATAATTTATGTGGGACAAGATCCACATCATATTATGCCTTGAGTTAGCTTTGGCTAAATCGCCCAAGACTTAGTATGATCGGTAGATAACTAATTTATCAATTACATCTCTATGCAACTCTTGTTTATAGGATCAAGAATTAACATTTATGAATAATCTTGAGTTAGCTTTGGCTAAATCGCCCAAGACTATTGATAAATGCGATCTTGTCCTACCTTTCCAACTATTGGAATACGCATATAGCTTTACTCGATCCAATTGAGTTAACTAGTTACTCAATCTGATTGAGCTCGATCTAACCCGAGCCGTGATAGGTGGGACCAAGGTTGTCCCTCCGCATCCTACCAAGATTAAATGCGTTGCTCTGCTTTGGCAGAATCGACAAGCGCATATGATCGAGGTAGTGATGGGTATCAGGACCCGGTAGGTGTTTACGAGTCGATTCGATTTAAGATCTAATTTAATCGAGGATGTGCATCACATCTAGGCATTTATGAAATCTAATTTAATCCAATGTGTATTAAGTGCACATCAAAATGTGGTTCCCACATTACTTGTGCATCTCATACACTTAAGTTTATTTTTACTATTCTACATTATCATGCATCATATACATCACAAGCATAGCAATAATAAAATAAACTTAAGTGACTTGGTCATGGCCCTACTAAGACCCTCTCAAGCCAATGAGAGGATCCTATGGTCAACCTAGGTCTAGCGGCTTCTCCAAGCACTTCCTCTTGACCGTCTTGGTGTTGTCGGCTAGTTCTCCCGAGTCCAAGTTCTCCGGAATTTCCGTCGTCTTCACTTTTGTACATTACAAATTTTTATACTCGAGTTACATTCGAGTCTAAATATGAAATACAACAGAAATAAAATATTAAAAGCTGACACGCAGGTCGCAAACACAATACAACACGCACATGTACAAAAATGGCGCGCAGGTCGTATTATGAATTACAACACAATTTTAATCTTATTAAAAATTGGGTTTTGGGCCATGACCATCACACTACTGTACATAATTCAAAATTATGTAATTTTATAGATTTTATATAATTTTTCTACTGATTTTAGAATTTTACGAGTCACAACTCCGCGGCGGTCCCGGTAAGCGGGTTTCGGGCGTAATCGCGAGACAAGGCCCCTTGCGGCGTTAGGGGCAGCGCCCCTACTCGTGAAATAACCTTCACGAGTGTCATCTTGCGATTATACAGTGCCTTTACCCGCTGTCCCAAAATCCATTTGGGCGAAACTTGCCGTTTCGGAGAAGTTTTTCTCGGTGGCAAAGTCTACAAGTGCTTCGCACTCGTCACTTTGCCTCTACGAGGAAAAATACTCAAAAATCCTAAAATTTAGAAAAATTACAGAAGCATAAAATTATCTAAATTTTGTATCTATTACAAAAAAAATAAAAACCAAAACGAGCACAAGCTTCGCTCGTGGCTCTGATACCACTGTAGGGTTTTTCGGGCCGCGAAAACCGCTTTTTCGCGTCGCGAAAACCGCTTTTTCGCGTCGCGAAAACCCCGAAAGTCCCAATAGAAAGGATCCGAGCGAAGAAATCCATTTCAAAAATTTACGAGTGCTCGTTTACATGCTTCAAAACCGATCTACAACCTAGATCTATTAGAGAAGAAAAAAAACTACCTTCGATGCGTGCCCCGCAATTCCCGCTCGCTCCTCGGTTGGTGTCGGATCTCAAGGATGCAAAGTAGCAACCCTCTAGAAGTATCCACACAAGCAAGAGAGTGGAGAGGAGAGCCCAAAAGTGTGCTAGCACTTGCTTGGGGTCTCGGCCACAAGAGAGGAGAGGGAGAGCAAAAACCAAAAACTAAGTTGGGAGAAAAAAATCAATCACGCACAAAAACCTCATATTGTGTGTATAAGTGGCAGGCCATTGGCCATTAAGTGGCCGGCCACCATCTTAGGTAACCCCTCATTTGAATTCAAAATTCAAATGGGGAGGTTACTTAGCCTTGATGATGATGCCAAGTCATCACTTGGTCAAGTCAAGGTGATGTGGCTTGAGTCAAGTCAAACTTGCCTCTTATGGACTTTCCATATTTAGCCAAAGTCAAACTTTGACTTCATTATTCTCCCATGATTAGATTCATCCAACACTTGGATCAAACTCGAGTCCAACTCAAGTTGTCTAATTTGAGACAAGTCAAACTTGCCTTTTATGGACTTTCCATATTTAGCCAAAGTCAAACTTTGACTTCATTACTCTCGGTCCATCATATGGACTTATTCTCCATCTATTGCTCTATGTGTGTGACCCTATAGGTTCTTGTAACGTTGGCAATGCCCTTAAACCTATTTAAGGACATAAGCAATGAGAGGTATCTAGCAACACATCATTGCTACCCAAGTTACAAGAATGTCGAGATCCAACATCACCATTGTGACTAATAATTGTGACCATCACAATATGTGACAACGTCCTTCTATCCTCGATATCTAGATTGATCTTTCATGAGGCATAGACCGTGTCATCCTCAAATCAATCTATGTGTCTTGAACTCCAAGTAGACTCACTATAATCAAATAAGCTCAATATCTCATATTGCCTTATTTGGGCATGGTCATGCACTTAGTGATCTCACTCTATCAAGACTATGATATCTCTCCTGTCATATAGGAGGGATAGATCCCATCTACATCACTCACATCCCTCCGCATAATTTATTACATACCCAGTAATCGCCTTTATAGTCCACCCAGTTACGGGTGACGTTTGACGAAACCAAAGTACATAACTCCTTATGTAGGGAACTATGGTGACTTCAGGTCTAAGGACTAATAGTCATACTAATAGTCACATGAGAAAGTATATGACACTCATATAACGATCCATGATACTTTCTCATAGCGGGCCATTCAGTATACATTCTCTAATGTATACCCATGTGTCAACTTGATATCTCATATCCATGACTTGTGAGATCAAGTCATCATGTTGACCTACATGCTAGTCTCTATGCATTAACATTGTCCTTGAATGTTAATACTTGACTAGGAATAATTAAGAGTAGTGTTCTCTTTATCATCTCACTATCGATTCAACTAATCGATTGATATAGATAAGAACCTTCTACTCAAGGACGTTATTATACTAAGTTATTTGGCACCAATACACATAAGTACAATAACCATAACAAATGTCTTTATATATAAGAAATATATATACAAGAATATGATACAATGAGTCCAAAAAGTAATCATCATATGATTGGCTCTAGGGCTCTCACTAACAAGGGTGTGTGCATTTGCTCTGTATTGCTCCGCACGGTCACTATTTGGAGGGTGGTTCCGGTGTGTGGTAGCAGCCAGGGATCCCTTCTCGTCCTGAGACACGAGAAGATGAGAGCTAGACTCCCCCACTGCTTGGGGTAGGAGAGAGACCTCCGCCAGCATCCTGTCCACTCGGTCACTCAGGAGTAGTGATAGCAGGGTGCTTACAGTTGTCATAGCCCTACCCACGCGGACGTTCATTTATGATATGTGGACGGTGCCTGACTGGCGCCAGGGGTGACATATGTCATTGCACCATGTGCATATTTTGCATCGTGCATTGTTTGCTGCATTTGATTTCTGCACTTGATTGACATGCATATACTGGATACCTGTTTACCTTGGATTGTATGTTATACTTATTCCATGAGGCTTTGTTTCACCCTTTGCAGGATAGATGGATTCAAGTATGTACCTGTATTTAGTATCTTCAGTATACCCTGTCCGATTGTTTATATGAGACTGTATTAGCGTAGACCCTTATTGTTATTGTAACATACTATGCATATCTGCTGGGTATCTGCTGAGCTTATGGACTCACACCGTTGCCATACTTTGTGATTTCAGGTTGATATCTGCCAGGAGGGTCCGAGTTGCCCGTCCCGTGCTTGTGACTACATTCACTTTGGGTTTTATCTACTATGTTCTGTTTTAGGACCATATTACGTTTTATTTCCTTGCACCGGATTTATCATGGTCTTGTGTTATGGGATTTGATTTATGGCATTGTGCTTTTGAGTCCTATGTTGGACTATGTGTGTGATTTTGCTGCGGTCCTACCCCCTGGCAGCTCAGGTAAGTTCGGGTTTTAGTTTTATGAGCATATTATCATATATGTTGTTATTCTGCTTGAATTTGAGGCCTGAGGCCGTATAAACTGCGTGGTTGTGATATATATGTTGGGTGTATGTGCAAATTGTCCGCCGGACAGGGGAGGTGCTGTCCGATTTTCTATTGGATCAGTGGCTCCTAGGTCTCGGGGCGTGACAAAAGTCCCTTAAGACACTTAGGTAGAGGTCATTGTAGTTAACAAGGGTAGCCAGAATGTGTCAGGTTTAGAGGGAGTCTTTATTTTTGTAGATTTTTCATTTTTAGAAAACTATTTTTCAATAATAATTTTCTTCAAAAATTCATATCTTTCAAAATGGTTTGTGCTTTAAAAAATTGTTATCATTTCGTTGAAAATGCATTTCAAAAAATATTTTTCAAAAACTTATTATGTCATTCAAAATATTTTTCATAAAATATTTGAAAGTTGTCATATTCTTTCAAAAATATTTTTCAACAATTTCTTTAATTACTCTTATGATTTGGATAAACTCTAAAGACACATAGGAAGCTTTAGATCTACAAGAATTCCTAAGATTGTGTCAGATTTAGGAGAAGTTCAAGTCAAAAGAAATTAATGTATATTTTTCCCTGATTACTTTAAATTATTATACAATTCTTTTTTTTGAATCAAACCCTAAGACTCAGAGGAAGATCAACTTGTGGTCAACAAGCTTCCTAGGACTGTGTCTAGTTTAGGGGGAGGTTCAAATTAAAAGAATCATTAGAAATTTCAAAAATATAATATTTTCATAAAACCACTATCTTTTTTAAAGTATTTTTGAAAATATAATATTCTCATTTTTTGAAAAGAATTATATCGAAAACCTTTTGATTCTTGAATATTTTTAAAAATGTTTTATCTTGAGTTTGGAAAATTTTCCAAAACACTTAAGAAAATTTTCTTGTAGTTAACATGGTTTCCTAGGATTGTGTCACACTGGAAAAGAAACCAAATCAAGAAAGTTATAATTTTTTTCAAAACTAAATACATTCAAAATATTCATTTTTGGAAAATCCCTAAGACACATAGGAATATTCTTGTGGTCAACAAGATTCCTAGGATTGTGTCATTCTTTTCTAAAAAAAATTCATATATTGTTGGTGCAATATTTTTTAAAGTACTTAGTTTTTTTTAAAAAAAAAGGGAAGAGTTTTGAAAATCATTTTTAAAAAAATATATCTTAAGGATTTTTAAAAAAGGGGAGAGAGATTATCTTAAAAGGTGGAGAGAGATTTAAGTTAGATTTTTTCGAAAATCTTGTTGTTGGTGCAAATTTTTTTTATCCGCTATTTCCTTTTGATGTCTGATAAAGGGGTAGAGAGGCTTATGCTAGATTTTTTTCAATTTTCCCAACTTAAGATTATTGTTAAACATCAAAAAAGGGGAGATTATTGGTGCAAAGGGCATTAGTGATGAACATCCATTCTCTAGGGTTTTAATGTTTGACAATATACTAAGGTTAGTCAAAATGATGATGGGTTAAGCCAAACAGGAATTTATGATTGGTAGGGCAAACCCAGGATTGATCAGGTTGACAAAGGATTAGCCAAACGGGACCTGTTGTTTGGCAGAACTATAAGTAACAATATACTTAGGTTTAGTCAAAGTGATCAAAGGTTAAGCCAAACAGGATATTATGTTTGGTAGGGCAAACCTAGGTTTGATCAGGTTGACAAAGGGATAGCCAAATAGGATATGATGTTTAGGAGAGTGAATAGAGCCCTGGGTTGGTTAGTTTGATCAATGGATTAAACCAAACCGGACTTGAGGTTTGGGATGATACTTACCTGAAGGTTAGAAGAAGTCTAGTCAGAATTAAGATGACTAGCAAAGAAGTGATTATGTTGGAAGAAATCCTGGTGTGTGATGCTGGGACCTAGTGAGTGAAGCTAGGTTGGAGGAAGTCCTAGTGAGTGAAGCTAAGTTGGAGGAAATCGTAGTGAGTGAAGCTGGGTCCTAGTGAGTAATGCTAGGGGAAGAAATCCAGGTGAGTGAAGTTGGGTCCTAGTGATTGAAGCTAGGTGGACTAAGTCCTGATGAGTAAAGTTGGGCATGGAGTCTTGGTCTGGGGGACTGAGCACTAAGTCCTGGTCGGGGATCAGACAACAGAGTCTTAGCCGAGCGAGGTCAGACGTCTTTGTTGGTGCAAGTTGCATCAATGATATTCTCCTTTAAGTGTTTTAATGTTTGACAATACACTTAAGTCACTGATACATTGAAGAGACAAAGGGGAGCAAAAGAGAAGTAACCTAAGTTGAAGAAAAGTCCTAGTTAACCTAGGCACTAAGACCTGGTGAGTGAAGCTAGGCACTAAGTCCCGGCGAAGGCCTGCTGGGCACCTAGCGAAGGGCTGCTAGGTATCAAAACACTAAATCCTAGCGAAGGGCTGCTGGGCACCTAGCGAAGGGCTGCTAGGTATCGAAACCCTAAGACCTAGCAAAGAGCTGCTAGGCACCTAGCGAAGGGCTGCTAGGCACCTAGCGAAGGGCTGCTAGGCACCTAGCGAAGGGCTGCTAGGTATCGAAACGCCAAGACCTAGCGAAGGGTTGCTAGGCACCTAGCGAAGGGCTGCTAGGCATTGAAGACCTAGCGAAGGGCTGCTAGGCACCTGGCGAAGGACTGCTAGGGAATGAAGACTTGGTCCAAGGGACTAAGCAACTTAGTTGAGCGATGACTAAAGACAGGAGTAGAGACGAGTCAGGGTTTGGGCGTCTCGAGGTCCGGAAGTATCGGAAGCTAAGCAAAAGTCCATCTGAAGGACTGGGTGGCAACCGTCTCCTGAAAGGAGTAGGTGAAAGGCGCGTTCTCGGGGGTGAGAACTTGTGCCGGTTCGACCTAGGGTTTCGTGGAGATCCGAAGTTCGAATCAAATCCTTAAGCCTAACATTGTGTGTATATGTGCTTTGTGGTTTTGTATCTTGCAGGTACCAAGATTGGAAGACAAAGCAAGCGAAGCAGGCTGGAAGCCCTGAAGCAGGGCGCCCCCAGTGTTGGGGGCACCCCCATGCATTCAGGGCACCCCCAATAGTGGGGGCGACCCTAGACAAAGCTAAAAGATGCAGTTTAAGTGTGGAAGCAGAATAGGTGTCAAGTGGGGCGCCCGGAGCGTCCGGGGCGCTCGGGTTCAAAGTTGTGTTTGCTGTTTGGTGGTAGAAACACAGATAATCCTTCATGAGGGCGCCCGGGAGGTCCGGGGCACCCTGGTCAAAGGTCTTATCAGTTGCGGCGAGGTCGGCGCAGGGATAAGGTTTGACCGGGTTTTTCGGGGCGCCCCCAGCGTCCAGGGCGCCCCCAGGAGGCCTATATAAGGGGCTTCGACCCCTCTGCTTCAACAACAACTGCCAAGTACCATTCTGATCATTCTGACCGATGACAACGAGCTAACGACGAGGCTCTACGACCGGGAGGCTCCAGGAGGAAGTGCGCGACACTTCGGAGGTCCAGATTGGCCGAGTTTCAGATCTTGTTTGTTCGGTTTGATTTTACTATTACGCATTCAAGTTATTTATCCTTTTGATTGTAATCTTGAACTGTAAGTCGGGTTTCTCCGCCTCCGCAAAGTCCAGGAAGGAGACCAATAGTGGACGGGCATTCCAGTGCATAGGCCTTGGATGTACTGACCCTGGGGGGTCGGGAACCAAGTAAAAATCCCGCTGTGTCCCTGTCTTGTTTTTTCTTTGTATTTACATTTCCGCTGTGCTACTAATATTCTAAGTCTAGAACGATCCAAGTTTTCAACGAAAGATTTACGGTCGATATTCACCCACCCCCTCTATCGACGGCACCAGTCCTATAATTGGTATCAGAGCCGAGCCGCTCTTCACCGGACTAACCGCCGACGGTGCAACGACGCCAGGAGTTGAGGGGGAGCCCAGGGGTGAATCAGGTACATTTTTTATGTCTAATTTTAAATTGCATATTATATGCTTCACATGCAGGGAGAGAGGGCACTATAAAAATCAGTGCCCTACTCGTAAGATTTGATCTACACCATCGGCGGCAAAGGGGGCACCAGCGCCAGGAGTCCGGAAAAACAAAGATCGTGTACAATGCTTCAAGTGCGGAAAATACGAACACTACAGAAACAAGTGTCCTGCCAAGGTACGTAAGATTTATGTTCCGAAAGTTTTATAAATTCCTGCACTGTCGTTAGATAATTTTTCTGATAAATTAGATTAACTGCATGGTAAAATTAATGTTTTGCATGAAAAATTAGAAAATACAGACATGACTAGAATTTCAGAAATTAATTATTTAATTCAGAACATTAACTTAGCAATTACTAAAATAAATTATCATAACTTTAATTCAGATAAATCTGATAATTCTAATTCAGATAAATCTGATAATTTTAATTCAGACAAATTTAATCCTAAGGATAAATCTGAATTCAAAAATCCTAAGGATAAATCTGAATTCAAAAATCTTAAGGATAATTCTAAATTTGAAAATCCTTTAGATAATTATGAATTCAAATTTGAAAATCCGTTGTATAACTCTAAATTCGAATTTAAAAATCTTAAGGATAATCCAGAAATTAATTCTGAAAATTATAAGGATAATTCTGAGTGTAATAAGGATAATTCTGAAGATGATATCTCTTTAAATAATAATTTAATTATTCCCTTAGATAATCCTGAAAAATTAACTACTGGCCCACTTTACTCCACCTACATTGAGGATATTGAATGATTTAATCTTGAGGAGGAGATAAAACATTCTAAGATAAAAGTCATAGTCAATAAAAATTACAAAAATTCAAATAAATCAAAATTATTAGAAAAACTTGAAAAGATAGATAAAGATGAACAAGAAATTTTCGAAATAATGAAAATGATGAATTTAAATCCATAATTATTAATTAATCATTTCAACCTTAATTATTCGAATTAAATTTTAAATAAATTAAAATTAAATCCTAATTAAATTCAAATTAATTCAAATTAAATCTTAAATTAATACATATTAAATCCCAATTAAATTCAAATTAATACAAATTAAATCCCAATTAAATTCAAATTAATACAAATTAAATCCTAATTAAATTCAAATTAATACAAATTAAATCCCAATTAAATTTAAATTAATGCAAAATTAAATCCTAATTAAATTCAAATTAAATCCTAATTTAATTCAAATTAATTCAAATTAAATCCTAATTAAATTAAAATTAATTAAATAATAATTAAATCTTAATTATTCAAATTCAAATTAATTAAATAATAATTATTCAAATTCAAATTAATTAAATAATAATTAAATCTTAATTATTCAAATTCAAATTAATTAAATATTAATTAAAACTCAATTATTCAAATTAAATTAAAATCAAATTAAATTAAATTCAAATTAAATTAAACTCAATTAAATTAACTTCAAATTAAATTAAATTCAAATAAATTAAATTCAAATTTAATTACTTCAAATTAAATCTTAATTAATTTAACTTAAATGTAATTCAATTAGATCAAACTTAAATTAAGACAAATAAATTTAATTGAATCAATTAAATTCAGTTTAAATCTAATTTCTTATTAATACAAATTCAATTAATTCTTAATTAACCTGAATCCAACTAAAATATTAAATAACATAAACTCTAACTGAAATAAAATTTTACCCAAATTATAACAATTAATTTAATAAAATTAAATATGTCAAAATGGGTTGGCATATTCGCGGGTTCACACGATATGTATCAAATCGGGAATTTGATACATTTTTAGAAACTTAAATAAAATGATTTGAATTGTTTGACTCATGCATAATTGTCATGCCATGCATTTGCTACTTCTCTTAAATATATGACATGTCATTCATATTTAAATTATATGCATATATTAGAACGACTATAGGAAAAAGAATAATTGAAACTTGATCAACCTAGTATTGGGTGGCGGTGAGATGATAGTACGTTAGGGAAGCCAATTCTAATAAGGTCAAGTATACTCTACTTGGTCTCTTTAGACTGGTGAAACTAGCCGAAGCTACCGATCCAAGACTCAAACTAGTTAGGCCAGAATTTTTCAAAAAGTAATTTTGAAAATGAAATTTCATTAAAAGGCTTTGTCAAGGAAAGGGTTGATGATCCAATAAGGCTACGGCCAAAGAAGGCCTAGTGCCTCTCCAAGACCTGAAAGCCAAATTTTTGAAATTCAAATTCAAGTTACTTCTTGTCAAATTCAAATCTAACACAAGCTTCAATTAAATCTTAGAATTAATAAATTAAGAAAAATGATTCAAGCATCTCACAATACTTTTTGTATTGATACATCTAAAATGGGTGAGATGTTAAGGACTAATGAATTGAAAAATATTCTTCAAAATTATTAGAATATTTTCCTAAAAATATATTTTCAAAATAGTGCTTCAACATAATAATGTTTTTATGGAATTCATGCTTGTCTGATTGAATATACATACTATATGTTTTCAAAAATTATATCTTTTTAAAATTGTTTGACTCACTCAATTAGACACAAGCCTCTTAGGACAACACTAAAGTTCCTTAAGGCACTTAGTTAGAGTCAAACGGTGTTGGATGGAGGGGGAGTGTTTTGTTCTTTTTATTAAAAATATTTCTCGAAAACTGCACCTTAATTTCCATCACATATGTTTTCAAAATTATCTTCTTTCCAAATTGTGGCTTCAAAATTTATCTACTTGAAAATTATCGTTTCTTTGACTTTGATAAACCCTAAAGACACAGAGGAAAGGTCCATTTTATGATCTTCAAGGACTCCTAGGATGTGTCAAATTTAGGGGAAGTCTGAGTCAACATTCTGATAAGTTTTAAATTATTTTAAATATTATTATTCTTTTAATCTGAATCAAACCTTAAGACTCAGAGGAAGAGACTTGTGGTCAACAAGCTTCCCAGGACTAAGTCAAGTTTAGGGGGAGGTCACATCAAAAGAATTATTTAATAACATGTTTTCTTGAACAATATCTTCAAAATCTTGCTAAAACCATAAGTATTCTTTCGAAATACCAACATTTTTTTTAAAATTCCAGTATTTTCTAAGATTCATCTGGTTTTGATCAATTTGAAAAAAAAATGTTTATCTTGAGTTTGGAAGATATTCGAGGACACTTAGGAAAATATCCTTGTAGTCAACAAGGTTTCCTATGATTGTGTCAGACTAGAAGATAAACCAAGTCAAGTATTATGACTTCAAAAGTTCATACCTTTTTCAAAATTAACTTACATGCTACTATTCTGTGACTTATGAAACTACATTTGAAATAATATTTACTTGGGTTGAAAAAATTTCTAGGACACTAAGGAAATGTCCTTGTAGTCAACAAGATTTCCTAGGATGGTGTCAGACTGAAAAAAAACCAAGTCAAGTCAATACATTTTTCAAAAGTACTTAATTTTTCCAAAATTACTTAGATTTTTCAAAGTTTCATCTTTTTCAAAAATTAGTTAGTACGTACAAATATGCATAATATTTATTTTCCAAAATAGCATTCTTTCAAAAGTTATGTATTTTCCAAAAGTACTTATAGTTTTCAAAAATTACAAAAGTACTTACATTTTTTTTATAATTCTCAAAGTACTTTTCAAAGCACATAGCATCTTTTTCAAAATATGCATTTTTCAAAAAAAAATGCAATATACCATTCAAAATACAATGCTTTAAAATTTTTTTTTCACTACGTATTTTCGAATAGAACCAAAAGATCTTCATTGTTGGTGCAGGTATTTCCTTTGTTTTTTTTTATGTATGACAAAGGGGGAGAGGTGTGCTTATGTTAGAAGTTAGAAAAATTTTCTTCCAAAAATCAAAAATGTAGTTTCAAAACTTATATCATTTTTTCATTTTTTTCATTTTTTTTCCCAAGCACAGTAAGTTAGCCCCTTTAAACCAATCTAACTTAAGTTATTGTCAAACATCAAAAAGAGGGAGATTGTTGGTGCAAGTTGCATCAATGATGTTCTCCTTTAAGTGTTTTAATGTTTGACAATACACTTAAGTCACTGATACATTGAACAGACAAAGGGGAGCAAAAGAGAAGTAACCTAAGTTGAAAAAAAGTCCTAGTTAACCTAGGAACTAAGACCTGGTGAGTGAAGCTGGCACTAAGTCCCAGCGAAGGCCTGCTGGGCACCTAGCGAAGGGTTGCTAGGTATCGAAACACTAAGTCCTGGCGAAGGGCTGCTGGGCATCTAGCGAAGGGCTGCTAGGTATCGAACCCCTAAGACCTAGCAAAGGGCTGCTAGGCACCTAGCAATGGGCTGCTAGGTATCGAAACCCCAAGACCTAGCGAAGGGCTGCTAGGCACCTCGCGAAGGGCTGCTAGGCATTGAAGACCTAGCGAAGGGCTGCTAGGCACCTGGCGAAGGACTGCTAGGGAATGAAGACTTGGTCCAAGAGACTGAGCAACTTAGTTGAGCGATGACTAAGGACAGGAGTAGAGACGGGTCAGGGTTTGGGCATCTCGAGGTCCGGAAGTATCGGAAGCTAAGCAAAAGTCCATCCAAAGGACTGGGTGGCAACCGTCTCCTGAAAGGAGTAGGTGAAAGGCGCGTTCTCGGGGGTGAGAACTTGTGCCGGTTCGACCTAGGGTTTTGTGGAGATCCGAAGTCCGAACCAAATCCTTAAGCCTAACATTGTGTGTATATGTGCTTTGTGGTTTTGTATCTTGCAGGTACCAAGATTGGAAGACAAAGCAAGCGATGCAGGCTGGAAGCCCTGAAGCAGGGCGCCCCCAGTGATGGGGGCGCCCCCATGCATCCAGGGCACCCCCAGACAAAGCTAAAAGATGCAGCAGTTTAAGTGTGGAAGCAGAATAGGTGTCAAGCGGGGCACCCGGAGCATCCGGGGCTCCCGGGTTCAAACCTGTGTTTGCTGTTTCGTGTCAGAAACACAGATAATCCTTCATGAGGGTGCCCGGGAGGTCCGGGGCTCCCTGGTCTTAGGTCTTAACAGCTACGGCGAGGTCGGCGTATGGATAAGGTTTGACCGGGTTTTTCGGGGCGCCCCCAACGTCCAGGGCGCCCCCAGGAGGCCTATATAAGGGGCTTCGACCCCTCTGCTTCAACAACAACTGCCAAGTACCATTCTGATCATTCTGACCAACGACAACGCGCTAAAGACAAGGCTCTACGACCGGGAGGCTCTAGGAGGATGTGCACGGCACTTCGGAGGTCCAGATCGGCCGAGTTTCAGATCTTGTTTGTTCGATTTGATTTTACTGTTACACATTCAAGTTATTTATCCTTTTGATTGTAATCTTGAACTGTAAGTCAGGTTTCTCCGCCTCCAGAAAGTCTGGGAAGGAGACCAATAGTGGACGGGCGTTCCCGTGCATAGGCCTTGGATGTACTGACCCTGGGGGGTCGGGAACCAAGTAAAAATCCCGCTGTGTCCCTGTCTTGTTTTTTCTTTGTATTTACATTTCCGGTGTGCTACTAATATTCTAAGTCTAGAACGATCCAAGTTTTCAACGAAAGATTTACGGTCGATATTCACCCCCCCCCTCTAACGACGGCACCAGTCCTACAGTCTCGAGATCCGGGTGTCTTGGAGGCCTAGCATGAAGTCCTGGTCAAGGATCGTGTAACACCCCACTAAAATTCCCTTCAATATTATCCCTAATATTGAGTAGGATTGCATGAATGATAGCCATATTGAGCATGATTCATGAACGATAGTTAGAATTGTGGGAATTTTAGTGTAAGTGTTAATAGGCCTTATATGGGCTCTAAATGGTGGAAATTCCAAATGGGTCTTAAATAGCACTTCATTAGTCGTCCTAATGGGCCCCATGAGGATAAAAGAAATAACACATCATGTGATGAGCCTTACTTTAGATGGGCTTGCAAAAGAATAAAGAATATAAAAAAATAATGTAGGTGCCAAGGATTGAACCTTGGACCTTAGAGATGTTGTAAGCCTTAAGAATGCATATGCAACCAATTCACCTAGCAAGGGAGTGCTATTAGAAGAATAAAGGAAATTGTAGATAAGTGTAAGGATAAGGGAGATGAAGAGTCACCATGGAAAATGAAGAGTCACCATGGAAGGTGAAGAGGCATACCTCTTCATTTAATATAAGAAGATGAGGAAAGAAGGAAAATGCCATAAGACATCTTCTCCTCCTTCTCATTTTCGAAAATCAAGGTCCCCTCTCCATCAAGAAAATTCTCTCCAAGAAGATCTAGTGAAGGCTTTGTGTTGGTGAAGCAAAGGAAGAGCCAAGGAGCAAGAAGTTCTTTCTTTCTCCTTCTGGGTGATATATTTCGTTTGGAAATCCTTAGCACAAGAGTAAGACTCCCCTCACCTGTAACATAATAGTTACATATGTTTTGATTCATGTTCTTGTATGTTTTTGGCGATGTGTTGCAAAAATCGTGAAGGTTTCCCTATAGGCAAGTTTCGGCCAACATGGGATTTAGGGCTTATGTTTGTGTTTGATGCTATCTAATGACTCCAATGTTTTCTTGATGTTAAGTCATGAGTTATGATCAAAAAGGATGGAGCAAAAAGACCCTTAAAAGTTTAGGCCAAGTCTCTCATGAAGCCATAGACTTTTTGGCCATAAGAGGATGGTTGGGTTCTTTTTGGCTAGCTAATGGTTTTAAGCCCTTGTTAATGTTTTGTTTGAAGGTTTTATATATTTTTAGGCCATGTTTCCCCTCTGAACATGTTGGGTTAATACCCTAAATAAGGGCCAAAAAGAAAGAAAAGGAGAAGTTAAAGATGTCATGTTACTTACTAATGCTTCCTAGTGTTAGAATATGTATTATATGTATGTTGTATGAACCAATTGCTCTTGTTTTTGTCATTTTCATGTTGATATGAACCTTAGAAATTTATGATTAGTTTCTTAAATTAGGTTTTAGGATGGGTTAAGGTCACTACCTCACTTAATAATGTCTCTTTGCAATAGGATATTCAATATATGCATGTTGTATGAGTTGTGTGATGTGTGTTATGTTTATATACCATGATTACCCTATTTAAATGTTTTGACCATTGGAGTATATGTTAAATTAGGGTTGAATTAAAGGTATCCATGTTTCATTAGGCCATGATAGATGAAAAGAAAAATGGAACAAGTTCCCTAGGTGTATTATCCTTAGTTTTAAATTGAACATTATGTGTTTTATGAATCATGAATGATAGGTTGGCATGTTATGAAGTTCCTTACCATGAAATTATGTTTTCTCCATGCCATATTTATGCTTGAAAGTTATGATGATATTTATGCTTTGAATGTATGCCCATGACATGTATAACTTTGTAAATAAAAGAATGTCTCCTAAAGAGCAATTTCTAAGAAAAGAAAAGAAATGATGAACGCTATGCTAAAGAGAAATTGCTATGGAAAGAAAAGGAATCATGTATGATATTTTACTTTATGTATTGGCTTGTACCGGAGCTTGAAAAAGGTCCAAGGGATGGGCTCCTAAGCAAGGCCCCGGTTCTGGACTACTGTAGCTGTCCACAGTTCTGGGACTACCGTAGCTGTCCAACAGGGATGGGCTTCTTATGAAAGCCTCGGTTCTGGGACTACCGTAGCTGTCCTCGGTTCTAGGACTACCGTAGCTGTCCTTAATGAATGGGTACAAGCCAAGGATCCCAATGATGATGATATGTTGATGTTAAAGTATTATATTATATATATTTTCAAAAGAGCATCCTTAATGTTATGCATATGTTTATGTTTAATGATATTGCATATGCTATGTTTAATGTTATGCATATGTTTATGTTTAATGATATTGCATATGCTATGTTTAATGTTTACGCACATGTTTATGTTTAATGATATTGCTTATGCTATGTTTAAGGATTATGCACATGTTTATGTTTAATGATATTGCAAGTCTAATGTTTATCACATGATTATGTTTAAAGATTATGCAAATGATAAGTGTTTATGCTTATGTGCTTTAGATGCTTTAAGTATTTATTCATGTTATATGTTTATGTTAAATGATGTGGATTTCTACATATATGTGATGTATGGATTTTGTGAGTAAGCAAGGAGCTTACTAAGCATTTTATGCTTATAGTCTACCTTCTTATGTTGCAAATCAAACTAGAGGTTTCTAAAGAAGGGAAGCAGCAGGAGGGCATGTGTGTGTGTGTGGCAGTGACATGGCAGAACGATCCTACTGTTGTCTTTACTCTTACTTATGGACTTAATGTTGCTACTTATAAATGCATGTATTAGTTTTTATGTTTATGCTTACTACTGGTTGGAGTTGAAGTTCTTTATGATATGCATGCTTAATGTAGAACTATATACTCTCTGGATAGATATGCTATGCTATGATTCAATGCTTAAAGTAGAAGAGTTAGAAAGAAATTTATCCAATTGCATATGTTCATGATTTAGTATTATTTCCGCTGCTATATTTACTTTTCATATGCAATAATGTATGAAAGAAAGAAAAAAAAAATAACGCGTCGCTCACGTAAGGGGCAGGCGTTACAGATCGGGCAAAAGACTTTGCTGAGTGGGGATCGTGGACAGAAGTAGCGATTGGTCGAGGTCGGACGTCTCAAGATTCGGGTTCTCAAAGGTTAGAGAAAGTCCAACTGGAGGTCCCAATTAGCAAAGGTAACTTCTCCAGGGTGGAGTAGGTAAGGGCACGCTCCCCGGGAAAGGAAGCATTAGACATCAATTCGATCTAGGGTTTCGGGTGGAATCCAAAGTCAAAACCAATCAATTAAGGCTAAGATTATTTGTATATTTTTCTTGTGCTCATTGTCTTGCAGGTACTTGGAGTTAGAGGCAAGATAGGAGTGCAAACATAGGAAAAAGTGGACCTGGGAAGAACCTTCCTAGCGCCTTAATGAATCAGGCGCCCAAGAGGGTTGGGTGCCCTAGTTGAGGGCAGTCCCTCCCAGGCTCCTGGTGAGCTAGGCACCTGAGGCTTCCCAGGCACCTGAGGCTTCCCAAGTGCCTGGGAGGCTCCCAAGTGCCTGGGAAGGTTGCCTTTTCCATGCTGCAATTTTGGTGCTGCAATGAAGTTTTGACCGCGACGTGGTAGGCGCCCAAGAGCTCCGAGGCGCCCGAGAATGCAATATATAAAGGGGTTCGACCCCTCACTTCAAGCATCCAACTTTCACATCTGCTAAGTCAATCTGTGTGATGCAAAAGTGCTCAAGTCGATGCTCTGCAACCAAGGAGGCTCCAGGAGGAAGTGCGTTGCACTTCGGACTTCCGGATTGGCCAGATCATTATTTTCCATTGGTTTGCTTTTTCGTTTACAAGTTGTATTAATTTATTATTCTTGTACATGTAATTTAAACTGTAACACAGGTTTCTCCGCCTCTGGAAAGTCTGGAAAGGAGACCACTAGTGGACTCACGCTGAGTACTTAGGCCTTGGATGTACTGACCCTGGGGGTTGGGAACCAAGTAAATTCTGCGAGTTTCTTTTGTGTCTTTCTTTATTTTATTTTATATTTCTGCTGCATACTAACTTTGATAGAAAGATGAATGAACAACGAACTTTTCTGTCAAATTTACGAGTCGATATTCACCCCCGCCTCAATCGACTGACACCGATCCTACAAAACTTTGAAATAATTAGGCAATAACCCAAAATTAATGCTAAACATTAGAATTTGAACCAAGTTAATATTCCTATTGAATCCAAACATGATTTAAGTCTAGGAAAAGTAAGCCATGCAATAATTTTAACAAAAATAATCAACTCTTAATTCCTTGGATCCCTGTCTAACCCAATTTATTACTTACTAACTATTATAAAACAATAGCTTTCACTTGGGTCAGTCATGTTAAGTAGTCTGATCAAGTTATATTTTCTAAGCATGATTACTTATCTTGATTGATGTTCAATTATATTTATTCTCCCAACTACTCTTGATGCACTGACCTAAAACATCCTGAGTCAAGTCATAGACCTTAGCATCTCAACCTAGTCTAAGTTGTCAATCAAAGTATCCTAATGTATTTGTGAGATGCTGGTTTCTAAATCTATAGGAGCATGCAAACTAGGGTCCAGTCCTAAGCTAAGTCCATAGCGAGAAAATCTCTAGTTTTAAAGGGGTAATTTTTGAAAATCTAAGATGATAGAATAAAACAAAAAGTTAAAACAATATGATTTTTGAAAAATAGTTAATAGTTTTTTTGAAAAATGATTAAAAAATGATAGGAATTATCAAAAACTCATAGGTGAATAAATAAACCTATTCTACTATGCATATTCCTAGCTACCTTCTTAGTGAACTAAACTCAGACTCAGGTAGTGGTTTAGTGAAAATATCAGTTAAGTTAGACTTTGATTCTATGTGTGTAAGTACAATTTCACCCCTGGTTACATGATCCCTAACAAAGTGATGTTTTACTTCAATATATTTAGTTCTGGAAATGTGAATGAAATTTTTTGTAAGATTAATTGAACTAATATTATCAATGTAGACTTTAGTGTTATTGTAGATGAATTGGAAGTTCTTAAGGGTATGCATCATTCATAGTAGTTGAGCTACACATTCTCCCAAGGATATATATTCATCTTCAATTGTGGATAATACAACACAGTGTTGCTTTCTACTGCACACCAACTAACTATGCTGTGACCCAACATCTGATAACCTCCATTAGTACTTTTTCTATCTAGTTTACACCCTACATAATCTGAGTCAGAGTAACCAAGTAGGTCAAAATTAGAAGTCCTAAGATGCCGAATTCCTATATTTAGGGTGCCTTTAATGTACCTAAAGATTCTCTTGACAACACTTAAATGAAATTCCTTATCACAGGTTTGGTATCTATCACAAATACCTACTACAAATAAAATATCAGGTCTACTAGTAGTTAGGTAAAGTAGGCTACCTATAGCACTTCTAAAGTGTTTCAAGTCCACTGGTTTTCCTTCTAGGTCACTATCTATTTTGACATTAGTTGTCATAGGAGTATTAATGTCTTTAGAATTTTTCATTCCAAATTTTGTAATTAATTCTTTTGCATATTTAATTAGTGAACATAATTTTCATATTTAGTTTGTTTAATTTGAAGTCCTAAGAAAAATATTAACTCACCTACAAGGCTCATTTCAAATTCACTTTCCATTATTTTTATAAATTCCTTTAAAAAATTTGTATTTGTAGAGCCAAAAATTCATCTACATAGATTTATGCAATGAAAATATTATTTTCTAACGATTTAACAAACAGGGTTGGATGTTTTAAGTCCTCAAAACCTAGAGGTTGACTTACATAGACTTCCTCCTTTATATATCCATTTAGAAAGGCAGACTTAACATTCATTTGATATAATTTGAATCCCTTATGGGTTGCATAAGCTAAAAGTATACTAATTGATTCTAGTCTAGCTACAGGTGCATATGTTTCATCATAATCCAATCCTTCGATTTGACTAAACCTTTTAGCTACTAAGCAGGTTTTATTCCTTAATATTTCTCCTTTGTCATCTAGCTTATGTAGGATCGAGATTGAGCAATAGAGGGGGGGGGGTGAATATCGCTTAACAAAACTTCAGATTTAAAAACTTAACGATGATTGAATACACAATGGAAACTTAAGGTTAGAGTAAGCGTCGGAGTTAGAGAGAGATAGGAATCAGCGAAAAATAAAACATAACACGATCGCTAACTCAGGTTGATTTTACTTGCTTCGGAGTCTTGACCGGCTCCTACTGCAAGACCCATGATCCTTGATCATTTACTTTCGGCAATACTAATAATCACAAGAATATTACAAATTACAGAATTGAAATATGCAATAAAAGAAAAATAATTATATCGACTCCTAAAATGAAAGGAAGATCTTAGTTCGGAGAGTCGGATGGTGTTTCAGCGTTTATTGAAACTTCGGTCGTGCAACACATAGAAGAAGAAACTAATTGTAGTCTTAGAATTGTTGTAATTAACTGCTACACTCTACCCCTTTTATAGTACTTATTTAGGTGCCTGAATGGCCTCTCAGACGCCCTCACTGTAGTGTACCGGGCGGAAACTCTATCCGTTGTTCAGTCAAACTTTATCCTGGCCAGGCACCTGAGCCCTTTCAGGCACCTGAGTGTCAACATCGATCCTCCATGCTGCTCTCGCCATGTAAGCCAGACTATTGCACCAGCTCAGCCGCCCGCTGCCATCTCTCAGGCGCCTGAGTCCCATTCAGGTGCTTGAGCCTCTTTCAGGCACCCCAGTCAACTGTTTTCTCTTTTTAGCTGCAACAAGGGTCAGTTCCAAACATACAATATAAAATATAGAATTAAGACATGCATGAATTATAGCCAGTGTTGTCTGGGTCCTGACTTTCAGGTTTCACTCGAAACCCTAGGTCGGACTGACATCTACTATTCCCTCACCGAGGAATTCATTCACACCTACTCCTCTCAGGAGAGTTAACTTGTTGTCACCCGCAACCTCCAGTTGGACTTTTGCTCAGCCTTCAAGAACTTGAAACTTGACGACGTTCGACCTCAACTCGTCTCGACTCCTGTTCGCGATCCCCGCTCAGCAAATCCTTCTTCTTAGTCCCCCCCGACTATGTCTTCGAGCTTTACTTCAATCACCAAGTCTTCGTTGCACGATCCCCGACCAGGACTTCATGCTCAGCATCACTTGTCAAGTCTTTGTTGCTCGATCCCCGACCAGGACTTTGTGCTCGACCCTGTAGGTTAAGACTTCTTACATAGCATACCTAGGACTTTCCTGTAATCTCAACAACTTCATCAGTACACCATACCACTATAACTTGAACCCTTTGCCACTTATCAAAACAAGGTTCGATTTGGTACTTCCGACTCCAACAGCTTATTCCTAAAAACCCACTTAGTATCTAACACAGTCTTACCTTCTGGTTTTGGTACTATGTCCCAGACTTGATTTATCTCGAATTAGGCTAACTCTTCCTACATAGCTATAATCCAGTGAGGGTCATGTAATGCTTTTTCTATTGTCTTAGGTTCAATCTGTGGGGATCTGTGCCGTCGATAGTGGGGGGGGGGGTGAATATCCACCGAAAAAACTTTTCAGAAATTGCATAAACTTTCATTCGTTCATTCTGGACACAGAGTTAGTAGCACAGCGGAAAACAAAATGGAATGAAAAACAAATTGCACACGGGATTTTTTACTTGGTTCCCTACCCCCAGGGTCAGTACGTCCAAGGCCTAAGAACGGGAAATGCCCGTCTACTAATGGTCTCCTTTCTAGACATTCTGGAGGCGGAGAAACCCATCTTACAGTGCAAGATTTACAATCAAAATTATTAAAGAAATTAAGTACGGAAAGTAAATCAAACAAAATAGAAAGGGTCGAAGACTCAGCCAATCTGGAGCTCCAAGTGCCACGCACTTCCTCCCGGAGCTTCCTTGGTCGCAGAGCTTCATCGTTAGCGCTTTGTCGTCACTTGGAAGGCTCAGAATGATCTTTGAATTGTTGTCCTGAGTTGTGGGGTAGGAGCCCCTATTATAGGCTTGTTATTGGGCGTCTGTGTTCAATGAGGTGACTCATAGAGCCTGGTCAAACCTCATCTTCGTGCCGAACTCGTAGCAGTTGATAAGGTTATCAACTAGGGTGCCCTAGACATACACGCACCTAAATGATTGATGCACCCTGTATCATTGAGGGCACCTATTTCATTGAGGTGCCCTGGTTAATGGGGGCGCCTAGCAGCCAGGTTTCCAGCCCCATTGTGTGTTTGTTTGCCTATTTTGTCTTCAATTTTAGGTACCTGGAAGATACAAAAATACAAGGCAAACACATAAACAACCTTAGCCTTAGCGAATTGGTTTTGACTTCGGATTTCCGTGAAACCCTAGGTCAAACCGACGCCTATGTTCCCATCCACGTGAATGCGCCTTTCACCTAGTCCTCTCAGGAGACGGTTGCCACCCGGCCCATCCGATTGGACTTTTGCCCAGCTTTACTCACCAAGACTTTTGCCCAATCTCACGACCAGGACTTTAGTGCCCAACCCTCGGCCAGGACATAGTGCCCAATTCCACGAACCAGGACTTAGTGCCCAACCCTCAGTCAGGTCTTAGGTGCCCAACCCTCGGCCAGGACTTAGTGCCCAATTCCATGAACCAGGACTTAGTGCCCAACCTCGGTCAGGTCTTAAGTGTCCAACCCTCGGCCAGGACTTAGTGCCCAATCCCTGATCAGGACTTAGTTCCCAATTCTTCGAACCAGGACTTCATGCCTAGGTTAACTAGGACTTTTCATCACTTTGGTCCCGTTTTCTTGACTACCCTTCCCTTGTTCAATGTATCACTAACTTAAGCATATTGTCAAACATTGAAACACTTAGAGGAGGACATCATTGATGTATCTTGCACCAACAATCTCCCCCTTTTTGATGCTTGATAATATATTAAGTTAGATTGGATGAAAGGGCTAAATTATAATCCTTGGGATAAAAAATTGATCTAAGTTTTGAAAATACATTTTGATCTATTGGGAAATCTCTCTCTCTTTTGGGAGAAAGAAAAAAATTTCTAACTTAAGCTCACTCTCCCCTTTTTTTGAAAAAAAAAACATTTTAATTTTCATTTTTCTCCTTTGGGAAGAAGAAAAAAATTTCTAACTTAAGTTTACTCTCCCCTTTTTTTGAAAAAAAATATTTTGATTTTCATTTTTCTCCTTTGGGAAGAAGAAATTTTTTTTTCAAACTTAAGCTCACTCTCCCCCATTGTCATACATCAAAAATGAAAAAAAAACAGCCTTGCACCAAAAATGAAAAATTAAAAAAAACATCTTTTAAAAGTGCCTGGGTTTAATTCTTTTGAAAGCATAACAAATCACTAGTTAAAGAAACTAGGTAGTTAAATTTCACCAAAAACTCCAATTTTGAAAAGTATTGTGCAATTTGGAAAAATATTTTGAACTTTGAAAATTGTCCACTTAGAAAAAATATTGCCTTAGAAGAATTGGAAAGTCTTTTTTTAGAAAAATCTTGCACTCAAAAAAGATGTTTAAAAGAAATTATGCAATTTAGAGGAAAAATTTCACTTAGAGAAACATAGTTCATTTTGTACTTTTAAAAAGAAATTTTCTCTTAGAAAAAATATGTCTTGCACAAAAATTTGAATTTTGGAAAATATGGTGCACTTTAGAAAAATATTAGAATTTTTGAAAAATAAAAGTTTTTATTATGAAAAATATATTGAGCTTTTTGAAAAATACAAGTACTTTTTGAAAAAATATATTTTTTTTTGAAAATATTTGTACTTAAAAATATTGTCCTTAGTATTTGATAAATATTGTGCAAAAAAAATTTTGTACTTTGAAAACATTATTTTGCAATTTGAGAGAATTATTTTGCATTTTTTGAAAAATATAGGTACTTTTGGAAAATATTATGTAATTTTTGAAAACTATAAGTACTTTATGCAATTTTTAAAAAATATAAGAACATTTTAAAAATATTATGCAATTTATGAAAAATATAAGTACTTTATGTAATTTTTGAAAAATATAAGTATTTTTGAAAAAAAACTAGTACTTTACTTGACTTGGTTGTTTTTCCAGTCTGACACAATCCTAGGAAACCTGCTAACTACAAGGACATTTTCCTAAGTATTCTGGAAAATTCTCCAAATTCAAGTAATTATTATTTCCAAAAGTATTTAAAAAACAAAAAAATTTGAAAGTGAACAAAAAATGATAGTGTTTTGAAAAAAAATTCTTATGTTTTTAAAAGAATTTTAAAAATACAGTGCATGCAAACATATTATTTTGTTATTAAATGATTCTTTTAATTTGACCTCCCCTAAACTTGACCCAGTCTTAGGAAGCTTGTTGACTGCAAGCGATCCTTCTCTGAGTCTTAAGGTTTGATTCAAATTATAAGAACTATCTAATAATTTTGAGAAATTATTTGTTAGGAATAATTTATTTTTGATTTAGACTCCCCCTAAATTTGACACATCCTAGGAGTCCTTGTAGATGATGAAGTAGACCTCCTCTGTGTCTTTAGGGTTTATCAAAATCAAAAGAGTGAATGACATTTTGAGTGTGGTAATTCTCAAGGAGACAATTTTCGAAAATACAATTTAGAATGATGATAATTTTAAAGCATAAACCTTTTTCGAAAAACATAAGTGATAATAATTTTTCAAGCACGGTTTTCAAAAAACCAAAATTTTTTTTTTAAAGGAATAAGACACTTCCCCTTGTATCCAACACCGTTTGACTCTATCTAAGTGTCTTAAGGGACTTTAGTGTTGACCTAAAAGGCTTGTGCCTAATTGTGTAGGTCAACCAAATTTTTGAAAAAGATATAATTTTGAAAACATATAATATATTAACAATCAGACAAGCATGAAATCCATAAAAATATTATTATGTTAAAGCACTATTTTGAAAATAAATTTTTAGAAAAATATTCTAAGAATTTTGGAAAACATTTTTAAAATGCTTTTCTCAATTTATTAGTCCTTAACATCTCACACGTTTTAGATGTCTCAGTACAAGCAAGCATGGTTGCCTTATGGGTGCATTGTGAGATGGTTGAATAAATTTTCTCAATTTATTGTTAAATCTAAGAGTTATTCAAAACTTGTATGTGACGACCCGCCTTAACTTCTCTATCTTCCTTAAGGCGGGCGCCACATTCACTTAACCTTAATTTTACCTTATTCTTAGCCTTAGGTTACAACTACTTGACTCCCCTTAACTTGCTATGATTTTTTTTCCTTTTAAAAAAAACTTTTATTTTATTTTCTTTGCAAGGATTTGACCCCTAGACCCCTTAGGTCTAAGACTGAAGCACTAACCAACTGCTCTATACCACTTCTTTTCAATGGTACCAGTCGACTGCTATATAGCCAGTCGACTGGTATTGGCCACAGAAACTTTCTGTGCCTGGCACCAGTCGACTGGCCTCATGGCAGTCAACTGGTGCATTGAACAGAAACTTTCTGTTCGATAGGGCAGTCGACTGGTTTTGCACCAGTCGACTGGCACGCCTGAAACCTGCATTTACAGACCTGAAAACCATTTCCAAAGCTTCACAATTCATATACTTTCAAGTATATAGATAAATAACTCCAAATCTATACTCTACACTAGTTTTATAAACATTTTAGCAACCCAAAACAACCTCATAAACTTGCAATTAGGATCTTTGTGGAAGTAAATAAGCTATCAAAATATATGAACTCTAGACTAGAGTTTGTACCCAACTTTGTCTCTATGCAAGGTTTAAACAAAGTCATTCATTCTACCAATTCAAAACACCAAAACACATGTTCTACAAGACTTAACCCGACGATCTCTTCCACGGTTCCGCCGCCACTGAACATCAATGCAAGTCCCGCTCACCTCCCTAGCTTATGCTTTTTCTTTACCTTTGTCTGCAATAGAAGGAAATGCAACTAATAAGCGATTTGCTTAGTAAGTAAATCCTAACTCACAAATCCATGCGATCAATGATAAACATGCTCTTTTCAAATAATGCTTGCTTCAAAACACATGCACTTTGAAATACTTACACGTGGAAACTTTCATATACTTATCATGCTCAATCATGCTTGAAAACATTTACTAGCACTAAAACATTGGCAAATCTAACATGCTCATAATTTCTTTTGAGACTTGCTACTTATGCATTTCCATACTTTAAACCACTAACTTCCTTGCTCTTGCTCTTTTACATGCTTGTAACATAACAATGTCAACATACATAGCAAAACATATGCGCAAACTGAAAACACTTACATATACGCATATACTTCAAAATAATAATCAACTTTCTCAGGCCTTGACACTGTACCATGGTATCAATGTACCAATGCGCGCATCCCTAATAGGTTTCGGGGTAGCTAGCCACCGCACCCTATTAGAGCTTCTTTCTTACTTTCTGTGGGCCTCTCATTTGCCCGGTACATGTCACTTTACAAAAGTAAAATACTTTCTTACTCATAATGCTTGTATTTATCAAGGTAACTTTCCTTTTTCATAAATCTTGCACTATAAACCTTTACCTTTTCTTACTTGGAACTTTCATCGAGCACCTTGCGTGCCCTTAACCCCAAAACTCCTTTTTGGGACCTTTCAAGAACTTACTCTTGTCATACTTATGTCACATACACAAAAACTTACTCCAATTCGTATTCTATGATAAAACATGTATTCTCTAGGAACTTAAAACACACAAATAAGAAAAATGATAATCTTAAAGCATGCACTTATACCACAAACATGGTTCTACAACGAGAAATACATGGCGAAACTACTTCTATTGCAGGTGAGTGATCTACTTACCCCTTTTTCTTGAAGAAAACTCACTAAATATGCAGAAACTCCTAGCGTAGCGCTCCTCCTCTCTTCCCTTGCGAGAAAACTTCACTCCTTGGCCCTAGAGAAGAAGCCCTAGGTTCTCTACTTCAAGAGGAAGAAGAAGGAGGAAGAAAACTCCCCCTTTCTCCCAGTTTTCGTAGCCTCCTCACCCCTGCTCGCGCGGCCTCCCGAAACCCTAAAAGGGGTCTTAACACAACTTAAGTGGAAGTTGAGACATCTCATCATGAAAAGGACTTACTTACCTATAACATTATTTCGCTTCATACTTTTTTGTTTTTGATACCCTTGCCCAGTTGGTTACCCCTACTCACTTAAGGCTTTGCTTTGTCCTGTGGTCGCGAGATCAAACCCCGCCCGACCCCTTTTTTTCTTTTTATTTTAATTCCGAAAAATGCTAGAAAAATTCTGAAAAAATCCCTAATAATACCAGAAAATTATTGGGTGTTACATTGTATTAGATTCAAATTTATCAAGTAGTAAATTGAATTTGAGTTTCGATAATTGGTTTTCAGGTCTTGTCGAGGCACAGAGGCCTTCTTTGGCCATAGCCTTATTGGAGCAACAACCCTTTCTTTGACAAAGCCTTTTATCGAAATTTCATTTTCAAATTACTTCTTGAAAAATTTTGGTCTAACTAGCTAAGGTTTTGGATCGGTAGCTTCGACTAGTTCCACTAGACTAAACAGACCAAGTAGGGTACACCTTACCTTACTTGGCCTTATTAGATGGGCTTCCCTAACTTATTATCATCTCACCTCCACCTAATACTAGGTTGTTCAAGTTTTATTCAATCTTTTTCCTATAACCATTCTAAATCATGCATAAATTTAAATATGAATGTCATAACATATATATATATATATATATATATATATATATATATATATATATATATATATATAAATGTATGAGCATGACAGTTATGCATGAGTCAAACAACGGCAATTTACCAAAGGGCGTACCCAAGAATTGGTATTTACCAAAAGGCGTACCATGGTTTCAATGTTACCAAAGGGCGCACATATTTTAGTAAACTTCCTCTTATACCCCTACCGTCAAGTACAGCATGCAATTCTCTTTCCCTTTCTCTTTCTCTTTGTCAGTAACGAATTTCGAGATGGACCATAAAAAGATGTTCCTTTATATTTTGATAATAATATTATGGAACCTTTCTCAAAACAAAAAAATTTGAAATTAATTAAAATATTTTTATTAAATTAAAATTAAAAGAATATTTCAGCCGCCCACGTTGGGCCTAAAATAGTTCCATTTCAGGCCGAACGTGGGGCTGAAATGTTTCCATTTCAGGCCCAACGTGCCCAATATTAAGGATCTTTTCTCGATTCTTTGTTATTACATTTTAACAACTCGGAGAAGTCTAAATAAATAATGGATAGCAAATTTGAACTCCTTGTAACCTCAGAAATCCACAGGAACTGAAATTTTTACAATCGGAGCACTCTAGGTCTGAAAGGATTCCATTTTAGGCCTTTTAGGGTCATTGGGCCTGAAATGGTTGGACACCTATTGCATTGGTGATATCTAATATATAGATGTTTGGACACCTAAAATATCATCTCCTACCTCTGACCTCTCTATTCATATGGAATTTTCAGAAATCCAGATATGGGAGTTCCATCAGTGGGTTTTGGTCTAAACTCACTGATATTTCTAAACTACTCCTATTTGATTGGTGATATCTAATATATAGATGTTTGGACACCTAAAACATCATCTCCTACCTCAACCCTCTCTATTCATATGGACTTTTCAGAAATCCAGATATGGGAGGTCCATCAGTGAGTTTTGATCAAAACTTACTGATATTTCTAAACTACTCCTATTTGATTGGTGATATCTAATATATAGATGTTTGGACACCTAAAACATCATCTCCTACCTCTACCCTCTCTATTCATATGGAGTTTTCAGAAATCCAGATATGGGAGGTCCATCAGTGAGTTTTGACCAAAACTCACTGATATTTCTAAACTACTCCTATTTGATTGGTGATATCTAATATACAGATGGTTGGACACCTAAAACATCATCTCCTACATCTAACCTCTCTATTCATATGGAGTTTTCAGAAATCCAGATATGGGAAGTCCATCAGTGAGTTTTGACCAAAACTCACTAATATTTCTAAACTACTCCTATTTGATTGGTGATATCTAATATACAGATGGATGGACACCTAAAACATCATCTCCTACCTCTAACCTCTCTATTCATATGGAATTTTCAGAAATCCAGATATGGGAGGTCGATAAGTGGGTTTTGGTCAAAACTCACTGATATTTCTAAACTACTCCTATTTGATTGGTGATATCTAATATATAGATGTTTGGACACCTAAAACATCATCTCCTACCTCTACCCTCTCTATTCATATGGAATTTTTAGAAATCCAGATATGAGAGGTCCATCAGTGAGTTTTGACCAAAACTCAGTGGGTCAAATTAATTTTATTAAATTCCCGATTTGATATCAAATTTCCGATTTGATACATGTCGTGTGAACCCGAGAATATGCCAACCCACTTTGACATATTTAATTTTATTAAATTAATTGTTGTAATTTGGGTGAGATTTTATTTAATTTGAGTTTAAGTTATTTAAGAATTAATTGGAATTAAAAAATTAATTGAAGTTAAATTAATTAGGAGTTAATTAATTAGGAATTAATTGAAGTTAAATTAATTAAGAATTAAATTGATATTAAATTAATTAATAATTTATTAAAATTAAATTAATTAATAATTAATTAAGGTTAAATTAATTAAGGATTAATTAAGGTTAAATTAATTAAGGATTAATTAAGGTTGATTATTTAAGAACTAATTAAGGTTAAAATAATTAAGGATTAATTACAGTTAAATTAATTAAGGTTAATTTATTTAAGGATTAATTAAAGTTAAATTATTTAAGGGTTAATTAAAGTTAAATTTTTTAAGGATTAGTTAAAATTTACTTAATTAAGGATTAAATTAAGTAAAACAATTAATTAAGATTTATTTAATGTTGAAATAATTAATGTAAAAAATTTTAAGATTTAATTAAAGTTGAAATAATTAAGGTAATAATTTAATTAATATTAAATTTGATTTAGGTTTCAAAATTTCTGGGTTAATTAACGGTTGCGGGTTTAGCTCCATCATCTTCATTATTTCAAAAATGTCCGATTTATTTACTTTTTCTTTTTTATTTAATTTTTCAAGTTTTTCTAACAATTCTGATTTGTTTGAATTTTTATAAATTTTATTAACTGTAGCCTTGATCCTAGAAAATTTACCTTCCTCCTCATCCTCATCATCAAAGTCATATACTTCTACATCTTCGTAGAAGGTGGTGTAATTTTCAGGGTTGCTAGTTAATGATTTATAATTATCTTCAATATTATTCACAAATTTAGCAATTAAATCATCATCTAGAAAGATTTTATCTTTACTATCTTCTGAAATATCCTCAGAAAAATTATTTTTGTCCTCAGAAAAATCTTCAGAAATATTTTCTATGTTATCCTAAAAAATATTTTCAATGTTATCTTTAAGATTTTTAAAATTAATTTTAATATTATCCTCAGAAATATTTTCAATGTTATCAGCATTAATTTCAATATTATTATAATTGGCTTCAATATTATCAGAATTAAATTTAAAAATCATTGCATTGATATTGACAATGAAAGAATTAATTTATGATAATTTATTATTGTCTATCTTTGGTAGTTGATCATGCAATACCCTAAGTTGATTATGCAACTGATCTAGTTTATCAGAAAAATCAATAGATTTATCTAAATTATTAACATACTTGAAAGACTGTGCAGTAATTTGGAAATTTTTATGAACATAAATTTTTCGTACCTTTAATGGCCACTGATTCTTGTAATGTCCGTGCTTTTGACATTTGAAACACCTTGTTTGACTTTTGTCCCTCCGGACTCCGGGTGCTGGTGCCTCCTTTACTGCCGGTGGTCAAGTTCGAGTCTTACGAGTAGGACACTGATTTTTATAGTGTCCTCTCTCCCTGCACTTAAAGCATGTGATATGAAATGTAAAAATTAACATTTAAAAAAAAATGTACCTAATTCACCCTTGGGCTCCCCCTCAGCTCCTGGCGTCTTTGCTCCATTGGCTGTAGTCCGGTGAAGAGCGACCAGGCTCTGATACCACTTGTGGGGACCGGTGCCGTCGATAGATCGACCGTAAAAACTTTTTGGAAACTTGTGTAAACTTTCGTTTGTTCATTCTGGACACTGAGTTAGTAGCACAGCTGAAAACAAAAAGGAATGAAAAACAAATTGAACACGGGATTATTTACTTGGTTCCCAAGCCCCAAGGTCAGTACGCCCAAGTCCTAAGCACGGGAAATGCCTGTCCACTAATGGTCTCCTTTCTGGACTTTTCGGAGGCGGAGAAACCCATCTTACAGTGCAAGATTTACAATCAAAATTATTAAAGAAATTATGTACGAAAATAAATCAAACCAAATTGAAAGAGTCGAAGACTCGGTCGATATGGAACTCCAAAGTGTCGTGCACTTCCTCCCGGAGCTTCCTTGGTCACAGAGCTTTGTGGTTAGCGCTTTGTCGTCACTTGGAAGGCACAGAATGATCTTCGAATTGTTGTCCTGAGTTGAGGGGTTGAAGCCCCTTTTTAGGCTTGTTACTGGGCGCCTGTGTTCAATGAGGCACCTCATAGAGCATGGTCTAACCTCATCTTCGCGCCGAACTCGTAGCAGTCGATAAGGCTATCAACCAGGGCGCCTGAATGATTGAGGAGCCCTATATCATTGAGGCGCTGTTTCATTGAGGCACCCTGGTTAATGGGGGCCCTAGCAGCCAGGTTTCCAGCCCTGTTGTGTGTTTGTTTACCTGCTTTGTCTTCAATTTTAGCTACCTGCAAGATACAAAAATACAAGACAAACACATATACAACCTTAGCCTTAGCGAATTGGTTCTGACATCGGATTTTCGTGAAACCCTAGGTCGAATCGATGCCTAAGTTCCCATCCTTGGGAACGCGCCTTTCACCTACTCCTCTCAGGAGACGGTTGCCACCCGACCCATCCAGATGGATTTTTGCCCAGCTTTACTCACCAGAACTTTTGCCCAATCTCACGACCAGGACTTTGGTGCCCAGCCCTCGACGAAGACTTAGTGCCCAATTCCACGAACCAGGACTTAGTGCCCAACCCTCGGTCAGGTCTTAGGTGCCTAGCCCTTGGCCAGGACTTAGTGCCCAATTCCACGAACCAGGACATAGTGCCCAACCCTCGGTCAGGTCTTAGGTGCCCAACCCTCGGCCAGGACTTAGTGTCCAATCCATGATCAGGACTTAGTTCCCAATTATTCGATCTAGGACTTCATGCCTAGGTTAACAAGACTATTAATCACTTTGGTCCAGTTTTCTTGACTACCCTTCCCTTGTTCAATGTATCACTGGCTTAAGTATATTGTCAAACATTGAAACACTTAGAGGAGGACATCACTGATGCATCTTGCACCAACACAATCTTTGATATCAAGGTGATTTGTGTTGGTGCTGGATGCACCAAGATCGAACCTATGTTTTGATAATGGCAAATGGTTCATAAGTTAAGGTTATATTGTGATCTAATGAACTTGTTGCAGTGCGCAAGAAAAGTCCTAGGTAAACTAGGCACGAAGTCCTGATTCAAGGAATTGGGCAATAAGTCTTGGCTGAGGGCTGGGCACCTAAGTCCTGACATAGGGTTGGGCAACAAATCCTGGTCGCGGACTGGGCACGAAGTCCTAATTCGAGGAATTGGGCAATAAGTCCTGGCCGAGGGTTGGGCACCGAAGACCTGACCGAGGGTTGGGCAATAAGTCCTGGTCATAGACTGGGCACAAAGACCTGATCCGGAGGATTGGGCAAAAGTCCAACCGGAGGAGCCGGTTGGCAAAAAGGTAAACTCTCCTGAGAGAAGTAGGTGAGGACGCATTCCCCGTAGGAGGGAACACTAGGCGTCAGTTCGACCTAGGATTCCATTTTGGAAGCCCAAAGTCAGAACCAAGACAACTCAGGCTGTTAACTGGACATAATTTAATATTATGTGTGGTTTGGAACTAACCTTGGTTGCAGGAACAATGGCTGAGTTTTCTGCTTCCCACGCGCCTGAATGAAGTCAGGCGACAGTATGATCAGGCGCCTGTATGGTGACAGGCGCCCCAGATGAAGGTGTTCCAAGTAGTCTCGATGTAAAGCCTCCGCGTTAGCAAATGAGGCGCCTGTGTTGATACAGGCGCCCTAGTTGAAGGGATAAGCGCTGGCCAAGTCTGCGGATGAGGATTCACGCAGAACAGGTTACCTATCAGGTGCCCCCTTCATCACAGGCACCTAAGCATGCTGTATAAATAAGGGTTCACCCCTTGCTTCTAGATACAACAGTTTCCAACGAATTCATTCAAGCGCTCTGCTTCAAACGCTCCGTGCTCAAGTCTCAAGCGCCAACGACAACCCACGGCTCCGATTGTCGCATTTTCTCCGGTCGTCAGTATAATTTTTAATTAATTGTTGTATTCAAATTCTGTATTCGAACTTCATCTTTGTAATACTTTTGCAAAATATAGAATTGCCTAACGTAAATGGTCAAGGGCTGTGGGACTTGGAGTAGGAGCCGATCAAGACTCCGAACCAAGTAAAAGAAAATTGAGATAGCATTGTCTTGCAATTTTCCGCTGCATATTTCTCTTAATTTTCCGAAAAAGATTTTATCGATATTCTCCCCCTGATGGACCCAAATGAGCTAGGTTAAAGTTGTCACGAATTTTGGGACCATCAGAATTTAGAATTTATAAATGTGCTGGAAACCCTTTTTGCAATCAAAGAATAAAAGCGTAGTAAAGGGGCCACAGGTCGTATTTTTCCAAGGACTAGTTCAAGTTGTTCGATTCGTGCTCGAGTTTATGTGTCGTCAAGAGTTTTGGGTTTCAAATTAAATCTTGGGGTTTTGGTTTCAATTAACAATGAAAATGCAATGGAAAGAAATGAAATGTAACTAAATGAACTAAACAAGGGGAATTCAATTGCAACTAAATGCTAAACAAACAAAGCAACGCAGTAGCTGAATTTTCATTTGAACCTAATGTAAAAAAACTTGCCTCCGGATCAATGTCTATGCTGCATTTGATACAAAGTACAAAAACTAGAGCTGAGATGCAGAAATAATGATCAAAATTCAGACACAAGCTAGAAGTAAAAACAAGGATTCAGAATTGAACTAATGGGAAGAAATGACACCACAACTTAGGAACAATCCAAATACAATTGCAAGCTGATATGCAGCCATGAAACTTAACAGTTCAAAACTGATCGCATGCAGAATTTAACTGCTGATTTTCAGAATCCGAATACAAAGTGCAGCTACAAAATGAGTGAAGATACAAACACATCAACTGAGTTCAAGTGTGCAGAACTAGAGTTCAGATAGTATTTAGAATGGCTAACATTTACTTGGCACACACTACAACAACTTTGGACTGAAATCTTTCAACAATCAATCTGAAACTATCAAATGCAGAAATGAATTCAGAATTCAGAAACTGAATGCAGTGATATAACAACAATTCGAAGGCAGAAATTCAACAACTTTAATGTAGAACAAAGAGATCAAATTGAAATCTGAGCAATGGTTCATTTAACATGACCTTTTGATGAACTGAGACCGAGAAGAAACTAAGTGATACGCAAGTAAAACAAAGCTGATACAAAAGAAACAAAATTAATATGCAGAAATGTGAAGGACTGAAACACAAGGAAGAAACTGAAACTAAAAAAACAGGGAACTGAATTGCAGGGAACGAAATTTAAATGCTTTGTTAACTAGACAAGCATCTATCTTGCTTGAATGCAGAAATTAACTACCACTGAATGCAGAAACAATTTGCAGAAGTGAAGAGAAGCTTCTAAGGCAGTACACATGTGCAGGAATTCAGAAATTATGAGTAGAAATGAAAGGCAGCATGAAGTTAATACAAAATCAAACACAACAACTGAACTCGAATGCTACAATCCAAAGTTCAGATAAAATTCACAAGATACAGACTTCACTTGGTACCATTCAAGACTGGAAATCAGAAACTGGCAGAAATCAGAACTTGCAGAAATGAAAACTGAGCTACACTAACCGAACTGAAACCAAATGTATCAATTGGCTTCAATAACTATGTAAATGAATTGAACTTCAAAGTGAATTCATAGAACCCAGCTAAGCTAGCTTGATACAAACATTTAGAGACTGAAAATATAAACTGAAACGCAATGAATGAGCTAATGTATCAAAATCTAATCTGATATGCAGAATCAAAGCTGGAACAAACTGAAATTAAATGGAATTCGTTCACTAACAAGTAGAATGTCTATTTAACAGCAGAAACGAACCTAATTAAGGCTAGAAAAATTCAGAAAAGGAATTCAAACAACTTCTGATACGAAACAGAAACAGGAATAAATGCAGTAATTGAAATTACAGCTAAAACACAAAGAAATGCCCTAAAAATTAATCCTCGACCATTCCTTGTATCAAGACCACTTTGTTCGTCACGCAAGGGCAAGCCAAGAACCCCTTAAACTCGCAAATCGCTAGGAAATTTAGCTCCAATGTCAGATCTGCTCAAAACTGCATCTGGCGCAATCTGGAGCTAAAATCGCCACTGAAACTTCCTCCCAACGATCCAAATCTTGCTCCAAGGTTGTGATCGAGTTGGCCACGCCTTCAAATGGAAGAAATCGCAAGCAAAATGAAGAACAGATGAGAAAAAATGAAGAACTGAGCTGAGACTGTGAAGACGCGACGCTGAGATCTGAACAGGGGATCGGTTAATATAGTTTCAACAGTGAACGACTGAGATTAATCCCGCTTCATCCAACGGTGGATCCTTGTCCGATTTGATTCAAATTTTCCAGATCTTGATCAGAGGTCAGGATCATCCTCGTGGTAGCTCAGATCTTCCAGATTTGAAGCGGATGGTTCAGATCACCTTGGTCTTTGAATGGACGGTCTAGATCTCTCTGATCATGATCCAACAGCCAGATGATCTCCGATTGAGCTGAAACCTTCAGATCTTGATCTGATCGCTAGATTAGCCTTAATTCCAGCTCGGATTGATCAGAAGTTCTCAAATGGTCTAGATCTAACCATCTTTGCATCGGACGGTTCAAATTAGATGACGCTTGATTCCTTTGATCTGGTCCACTTTTGACTCAACCTTGACCCAACATCCTAGGTCCACGATCCTTCCAAGCCTACAAAAGTAGATCAAAAATTTAGTGACAAAACAACTCAAATATATCCAAATTTATAATTAAGTCCAAAAAGAGTATAAATCCTAGAACCTAGGGTAAATCCACAATTATACAAGTAAAATATGGGTCAAACACGTATTTAAGTATATAAAATGATCAACAAAATGACACTTATCACCCCCCCCCTCTATCCATTCTAAATGATCCCACAAGTGGTATCAGAGTGGGTGGCTCAAATCTGGTGCAACCACCGATTGAGCGATTGTTCGGATTTTTTCGATTTTAAAATATTTTTTTTTCGTTCGTAATTTTATTCATTCATCGAGGTTAGTGCAACACCACTCAATTTGTTTAATTATTATTTTTGCTACAGCTCTACTAATCCAAGACTTAGTCTTGGGACATGATTTTTTTGTAATTTTTCAGTTTAACCTCCATGATCTTGCAAGAAGGCTATAGCACCACTAGACCACCACTCTTCTCATGAGAGGACTTCTCCTATTGGAAGAGTAGGATGGAGGTCCACATGAAAACATATGTGGACATGTGGATTATCATCCAGCCCGGACTGGAGATACCCAAAAACGCAGAAGGAGAAGTGCAAGGCTACACAAAATGGGACAAACCACTCAAGAAGAAGATCGAGGCCGACGCAAAGGCCACACAGACACTACAATGCGGCTTGACGAAGGAAGAGATGAACCACATCGGACCCTTCAGCAGCGCGAAGGAACCTTGGAACAAACTCATCGAACTGTACGAAGGTACGTCTGATATGCGGATAAGCAAAAGAGATCTGTTACTCAACAGACTCTACACCATAAAGATGCACGAAGGTGAATCAGAAGCACAGCTCCATGCAAGGATCCAGGAGCTGATGAACGGGTTGCACACAATAGGCCACAAGGTCGAAAACCGTGACCTAATAAGGTATACTCTAAATTCGTTCCCAAGGAACACACTGTGGGCATCATTGGTGGATGCCTACAAGGTTTCAGGAACCTTTCCGAAATTAAATTTGATGAATTATTTTCCGAATTAGAATTACACGAGCAAACTAATACTGCATTGGTCGAGAAGAGTATTGCTTTTGTTGCAGGAAAAACTCCAGGAAGATCTCAGAAGAAGAAGCTACAACCAGTACCCGAGTCCGACTCAGATTCGGAGAGAGGACAGCGAGAACAGAAGAAGAAGCTACAACCAGTACTGCATTGGATTTCTCTAAAATTGCCTCCCCACTGACAGCTCTTACCAGAAAGAACAAAAAGTTTCAGTGGATAGAGGACAGCGAGAACAATTTTACAGAATTAAAGAGAAGATTGACTAGTGCTCCCATCCTGACTCTTCCAGAGACCACTGAAAGCTTTGACATATATAGTGATGCTTCTAAATTAGGACTTAGAGCAGTGCTGATGCAGAATGGCAAGGTTATCGTCTATGCCTCTAGACAACTCAAGAATTATGAGAAGATTTACCCTACTCATGACCTTGAGCAAACTGCAATAGTGTTCGCTGTAACGCCCGCCTTTTTCCCACACCTTACGGTGTGGCGAGAGGCGGTGTGATGCTAACATACATAGGGCTTAAGAACATCTTAATGCTGCGGAATAATAATTTTTTTTTCTTCTTATACACATGCGTTTACCATGCAACTAATACTTGGATCGTCTATACATGCCTAAATTACCATTCATGAACATGGTGCCATTGTAACTTAACATATTATCTGCATACATAGCATCATGATTTAAACATTCCATAACTTATCCATAAGCATCATAAGTAGCAAGTAACTTGTCCATAAGCATCATAAGTAGTAAGTTATTTCTTAGGCATAACTATCATAAGTTTAGCATAGAACCAAAGGAGGCATTTCAAACATAAGTCATGCGATAAGTGTAAATAGAAGAATTCTCTTTCCATGTCACTGCCACACACATGCCCTTGCCTCTCCTGTTGCTTCCCTTAGTAACCTCTTGCTTGATCTGCGGTATAAGAAAAATAAGACTATAAGCACATAGGCTTAGTAAGATCCTTTCCTACTCACGAAAATCCATACGTCACATAAACATAAACATAATACCTAAACCATATTTATCGTGGCATAATTCTCGACATCACCATAAGCATACGCTTACTTATCATGACATAATTCTTACATGAACATAAACATAAACATACTTATCATGGCATCATTCTTAACTTGAACATAACATAAACATACTTATCATGACATTATTCTTAACATGAACATAACATAAACATACTTATCTTGGCATTATTCTTAACATGAACATAAACATAAACATACTTATCATGACATTATTCATAACATGAACATAACATAAGCATACTTATCATGGCATCATTCTTAACTTGAACATAACACAAACATACTTATCATGGCATTATGCATAACATGAATGGATGCATGAGTCAATGCATATATCATAAGGATGCTTAATTTGAAAACCATAGTTATAAATACTTAAACAGAATCATAACATCATGGGGGTCCCCGGCTTGTACCACATACATACATCATATGCGTGCATCCCTAAGTAAATACGAGGTAGCTAATCTCAACTTACTAGGGTAAGGACAGCTGCGGTAGTCCTAGAACCAAAGCGTTCTTAAGGTGCCCATCCCTGTTGGACAACTTCGGTAGTCCCAGAATCGTGGACAGCTTCGGTAGTCCAGAACCGGGGCGTTCTTAAGGTGCCCATCCCTTGGACCCTTACTTCGGTCCGGTACAAGCCCATTCATAAAAATAAAATACTTCACATGCTTCATCATTCATAGAACATTCTTAGCATAAACATAATATTGTTTCATGAAACTTGACATAAGAATAGGAACAGCTGCGGTAGTTCCAGAACCGTGGACAGCTTCGGTAGTCCAGAATTGAGGCGTACTTAAGGTGCCCATCCCTTAGCAAGAAATAAACATACTTGGCATTTCATCATTCATACTTATCATCATGATGTCTTAAAGGCATGAACATTCATCATCATTCATTATCTTCATTCATAAGGTATGTCATGCATACACCATTTTGTCTTAGAGCCATGATCATCATTTTCATTCATCATCTTCATTCTTAAACATGACATACGTACATACAATTCATAAGGCATGGTACACATACATATCATTCATAAAACATGACATACATACATAATTAGCATCTTAGTTCATAAAGCTTGCATGATCATGGTACATAGGAAAACATGCATAGATCTTTTCATACATGATACATATTCCCTAGGTTCATGGAACTTGGTCTAAACGTTTATGAATAATCATAGTACATGACCTAACATACAAAGTCATGATACATCTTACATGAAGCTAGGGTTTTGGGTCCCATAAAAATTCTTACAACATACTTAATCATATACATACCTCCTAATAAATCATAAACAAGTATCTTTTGAAACTTAACCCAACCCAAACCCTAACTTATGCTCTTGGCCGAAAGTTCAATAGGGGAAAGACCCCATCATTCAAGCAACATGCAAAGGTCCCATAGGAAAAAGGAGAACCCATACATTCATACAATGTCATAGGAAGTCATTTGACCCCATAATTGGAGCTAACTCAAATTCCTAGCCCTCTTATTTGTCTTTGGCCGAAACCCTAATGGGTGACAAACACATGGAAAAATTCATAAAATTTCAACTTACATCTAATACCTTACCTACAATACCATAGAAAGCCATTAGAACCCTTGCCTGGAGTTAACCCTAACTCCTTACCACAAACCCTAACTTGGCCGAAAGTTACAAGGTCATAGGTAATGTAAAAACTTCACATAACTCCCGATTAACATTCCTTACAACATGAGAAAATTTACAAAACATTATTAGAAAGTTAGATCCAAACCTAAACATGGAATCTTGTGGTGGCCGAAACCCTTGGAGGCCTTAACCCTAGTTTTCTAAACATATAGTCCAAACAAATTCTTATATCATGGAAAACAACTTGAAAACCATTAGACCACAGGTGAGGGGGTCTTACCCTTGTTGACTTGGTTTTTAGACCTTAGATAGAGAAGATGATGAAGACCTTGTTGTCCCTTGATCACCCATAGCCCTTGTAGCCTCGTAGGAAGCCTTGGATCTTCAAGAGAAAGTCCCTTTGTGAAGCTTTTCCAAGGGAAAGGAGCCTTGGTGGGTTTTGGCTAGGAGAAGGAAGAAGAGGGAGATGGGATTTTGGTGGGGGGTGGAGGAAGGAGGAAGAAGAGATCTATTTATAATGCCCTTTTGTCTCTTCACAAGTGCCTTTTCATCTTCTTCACATGGTGACTCTTCACTTCCTTAAGCTTTAACCAAAATCCACTTCATTCTCTACTAGCACTCCCTTGCTAGGTGAATTGGTTAGTGAAGGATCGATGTAGGCATGCAGGAGGGGTGAATGCACTTTCTTGGATCGTTCCGACCTCTACAGAGTTGTTAGCGCAGCGGAAATAATATGCAAAAGAAATAACAATGCTAACAAAGTTCTTTTACTTGGTATCCACCCAGATGGGTAACTAATCCAAGGATCCACGCTACAAGCACCACTTTTCTCTATCGAAAAGTCTCCTTGACGTGGAGAAACCTTTACAGCAAAAGCTTCCTCTTTACAGATGCAGAAATATGATGGAGGAAACAAAGATCACTCTACAATTGGGTAGCACTTCGTTACTGTACGGAACTGTACATACACGTGTAACGAGGAGCTCCTTTTATAGGTGAAAAGGACAGATTCGCAGTCTGTCCAGCTCTGCACCAGTCGACTGCCCTAAGGGCAGTCGACTGGCCCAGCAATAAATGCTGGCGAATGGCTAGCCAACGGCTAGCAAACAGCTAGCCAACGGCTAGTTTCCGGGTATACCAGTCGACTGCCCCAAGGTCAATCGACTGATCCGAAGCTGCGAACTTTCTGTGGGTTTTGGCAGTCGACTGCCTATGGGCTAGTCGACTGCCCTGCCTCCCAGCTCAGCTCCAGCCACTCCGAACCTTCTCCTTCGCGTGTGCCTTCAAGTCTGCTCCCTTGGCTCGCCCCTTGAAGTCCTCTTCCTCTGGCTATCGTCCCTCGGATGCGCACGCAAGCCTTCCCTTGGCTTGCCTCCATGCCACCCTTCACGTGTGCCCTTTGAAGTCCACTTCCCGGCTTGCCCTTGGAGCTCTCCTCCCTCGGCTCTCGTCCATCAGATAGGTCCACCAAGTGTGATTCTCCAAGTCCTGCAAACTCAATCACACAAATTAAATACAACATAACACTCTAACTTTAAACATATTCGCCCACACATCAAAACCATGATCTTCCAATCATTTAAGCGTCGATTGCATCAACAATCTCTCCCTTTTTGATGTGTGGCAATATGTTTAAGTTAGAGATAAGCAACAACCACAATAGCAATAGCAAAACATAGCAATTGAAACATTATGAGACATAACAACCCTAAGAGGTAACCTCCCCCTTAACCTATGTCCTCTCCACAGTTTCAATTCTAATCTCATTCCAAGTTATGTTTCCACTTAACAACATCTATATATGTAAGACATATCCGAAACTAAGAGGTACCCCTCCCCCTTAATCCATGTCTTCTCTCCAAATTTTAACCTTTCAAGGTCTAATTAGACAAAATACCTAAAATCATCCATTTTAAGTCAAAATTCTAACTTAAATCACCCATTCTCCCCCTTTGACACCATCAAAATGATTGCCTCAAGCAACCAAACCCTATGGCATCAAATGCGAGAATTATTGATTTCTGAAATTTTTACAGTTGTTGAAAAATAGGCGTGCCAGTCGACTGCCAATAGGGCAGTCGACTGATATGCTATCAGTCTGATTTTTCAGGTTTTCTGTCGAATCTCAGAAACTCCCAGAAAATTCCAGAAAATTCTAAAAATTATAAAATTTTGCATACATATTTGAAATGTTATACTCTATCAGGGAAAAATATTAAACCATATAAAATTTCAAACATGCATGACTTTTGATAAAAATCCAAAAGTTTTAAAAACAACTACATTTTGTATCAAACATTGAAACCAATTTTGTAAATATATGACTTTTAAAAGCATGACATAGTATGTAGAATATAAAATGATTTTCAAAATTTTAAAATGTCCAACTATGAATTTTAGCAAGGTGTCTATTGATTAAACACTTGTCTCCCCCATAGTTGGTCTAGTTTTGATATTTTGATACTTTTAATGGTTCAACAATGTGCCACAAGTACAAGTGAGCCAAATGTATCACCCTAATGGATCAAGCACCCTTTTTCAAAACTAATGTCTCCAAGTTCATCCTATACTTCCACAAAACCAATTCCAAGACCTCTTCTTAAGGATGTAAACTCCGATTCGGGAAGAGGCTTGGTAAAAATGTCGGCTAGGTTCAACTTTGATTCAACATAGTGTAATTCTATGTCTCCCCTTGCCACATGGTCTCTAATGAAGTGATGTTTCACTTCAATGTGTTTTGTCTTAGAATGGTGAACCAAATTTTTAGTTAAATTGATTGTGCTTACATTATCACACAAGACTTTGACCTTAGTGTAATGTAGCTCATAATCTTCTAGGGTGTGCATGATCCAAAGGAGTTGGGAAACACATCCACCCTTTGCCACATATTCTGCTTCCGTTGTTGATAGAGCAACGCATGGTTGTTTCCTACTACTCCAACTAACTAAGGAAGACCCAAGGAATTGACACCCTCCACTTGTACTCTTCCTATCTAGCTTACAACCCACATAGTCCGAGTCGGTGTATCCAATTAGATCAACACTAGGGATTCTAGGATACTAAAGTCCGACATTGAGGGTACCTTTCACATACCATAGAATCCTCTTGACTACTACCAAATAGGACTCTTTGGCACAAGATTGGTACCTTGCACACATACCTACCGCAAAAAGTATGTCGGGTCTACTAGCGGTTAGGTATAGGAGGCTACCAATCATGCTCCTATATTGTTTAGGGTCTACCATTTTCCCTTCAATGTCACTATCCATTTTACATTAGTTCCTATGGGTGTAGATACTTCCTTAGCATTTTCTAAACCAAATTTCTTTAACATCTCCTTAGCATATTTGGTTTGAAATACATGTGTACCTTCATTAGTTTGCTTAACTTGAAGGCCTAAGAAAAAGGTTAACTCTCCTACAAGACTCATCTCAAATTCATCTTCCATACACTTGATGAATTCTTGTAGGAAGTCATTATTTATTGACCCAAAAATGATATCGTCTACATAGACTTGGGCAATAAATATGTCCTTATCCTTAGATTTTAGGAACAATGTAGGGTCAATTGTTCCTCTCCTAAACCCCTTAGATACTACAAATGAAGAAAGCCTTTCATACCAAGCCCGGGGAGCTTGTTTCAATCCATATAAGGCTTTTCTTAATTTAAACACGTGTCTTGGATAGTTAGGGTCATCAAACCCGAGGGGTTGTTCTACATAGACTTCTTCCTTAATGATCCCATTTAGGAAGGCCGACTTCACATCCATTTGGTGGAGTGTAAAACCCATGTGAGCGGCATAGGCTAGTAGAATCCTAATTGATTCTAGCCTAGCTACGGGGGCATATGTCTCATCATAATCTAGCCCTTCAACTTGGTTAAACCCCCTAGCTACCAATCTAGCTTTATTCCTAGTGATTTTACCTTGGTCATCTAGTTTGTTCCTAAAGACCCATCTAGTGGTTACAATAGTGCAATTAGTGGGCTTAGGAACTAACTCCCAAACTTCACTCCTTTAAAATTGGTTTAGCTCTTCTTGCATGGCCAAAACCCAACCAACATCTCCCAATGCTTCATCAATGGTCTTGGGTTCTAATTGGGAGATTAAAGCTATTTGACTAGTTTGATCCCTAAAGTAGGAGCTAGTCCTTACTCCTTGAGTGACATCACCCACAATTTGGTCAATAGGGTGGTCATGGTGATGTCTCAAGGGTCTAGAGGTTGTAGGTTTATTTACTCCTTCCTCATCCTCTATTGTGTTTCTTACTCCCCCTTGATCATTGCCCTCTAAATGTAGGTCTTGGATTCTTTGGGCAAGGGGTTGGACCTCTTCTATATCCTTATCAATAGAAGCCTTTCTTGGGTAAGTAATAGTGGTTTCATCAAATTTGACATTTGAGGACTCCACAATCACTTTTGTCCTCTTGTTGTACACTTTATAACCCCTACTAGTCAATGAATACCCAACTAAAATTCCTTCATCGGCTTTTGACTCAAATTTTCTTAGGTCTGTAACACCCCAAAATTTTTCCATATAAAATATTATGAATTCATGAAACATTATTATTATCATGAAATTTCATGATGGGCTTGGCTTAATGGGCTTGGATGTGGATTAGTGCAAAAACTGATAAAAAGAAGATGTAGAAAGGAGGAAGCAAGGATTGAACCTTGAACCTCCTAGTTGCACTAACCATGTCTTAACCATTGCACCAAGAGTATTTCATGTTGAGAGAATAAGAAACATTCTCGTTAAAGCTAGGGAAGTGAAGAGACATGTCCTTTCATGAGAAGAGTATAAATAAGAGAGGGAGAAAGAAGTTTCATTTCTTCTTCTTCTTCCCCACTCCAATTTTCGAAACCTAGAGCCCTTCTTCCCCCTTTTCATTTTCGAAAAGTGCACCCTAGGGTTCAAACCCTAGGGAATTGGAAGGAAGAAGAACCATTCAAGGATCTTGCCCTCTACTAGGGCCAAGAGTGCTAGAGAAGTCTAACAAGGGAAATTCTCACCTCTCATTCAACCAAGGGTACCCTAAGGAGTAAGAGAAGGTGAAATTCAAGCGAAAGGATGTAAGTATCCCCTCGCCTGCAGTGTAATTGTTGTGTATGATTTCCTTCTTCTTGTGGTTTTCGAAAATGGAGATTTTTCCCTTTGTAAGTTTCGGCCACCCCTTAAGGGAAGGCCTTGGTTACTCCTTGATACATGAGAAGACCCCTTGGGACTTAGGGTATATATGTATGTTGATTTCCTTCATGTTGTGGTGAACCAAACCCTAGGGTTAGCCCTTGTGTAGGTTTCGGCCACCCCCAAGGGGGAGACCTTGGCCACTCCTTGATGCATGAGAAGACCCCTTGGAACTTAGGGTATATGTATATGTTGTGTCCCTTGATATTGTGATGACAAAAACTAGGGTTTAGGGTTTGGATGGGTTTCGGCCAAGGCATGGAACTAGGGTTAGTGAGGGTTGAATTATCCTATAATATATCCATGCTAAGTGTATTGGATGATAGTGTATACAAGGTGTTTGTATAAATGTTTGTGTGAATGTTTCATTGCAAAAATCCTAATTCCCCCTACCCTATGACTTTCGGCCAACACCCTAAGATTAGGGTTTGTGAAGGTCAAACTACCCTATGAGATATGCTTAGGTTTGGGGATGATGATATGTATATGCGTGTGATGTTTAAATGGAATGCTTGATTTGAAATCTTGAAGTTCTCTAGCATGTGATATTCGGCCAGGGCATGGAACATTAGGTTTGTGAAGGTTGATTACCCCATGATGTATGCTATGCTTAGTATGATACATGATATATATATATGTGATGCTTGTATGGGAAGTACCCTATGAGATATGCTTATGTTTGGGATGATGATATGTATATGCATGTGATGTTTAAATGGAATGCTTGATTGGAAATCTTGATGTTCTCTATCATGTGATATTCGGCCAGGGCATGGAACAGTAGGTTTGTGAAGGTTGATTACCCCATGATGTATGCTATGCTTAGTATGGTACATGATGTATATATATGTGATACTTGTATGGGATGTTTGATGTCAAAATCCTAAGCTACCTCTACCCTTGATTTTTGGCCAAACCTTATGTTTAGGGTTAAGAAGAACTCAATTAATTCATGAAGCATGCTACCACTTCCTATGACATGAGTATGATTTATGTGACCAACCTTGTCATATATGAAGTATGTTTAAGTGGTTGAAATATGATGTATGTATGAGCATGCCTTATAGCCCATGGGGCACCTTTATGAATTGCATGTGATGTGTATGATAAAATGCTTGAAAGGATACTCCACTAAGTATGGGATCAAGAGCACCCCTTATGTTGTGTAGTGTGTCCCTATGGGATCATGAGCACCCTTGAAGAGTGGTGTGTCCCTTGAGAAGTGAATTTGGAGTACTCCTTAGCATATATGTAAAGACATGATAAGTATTTTACTTTATAAGTTGTGTACTCGACCATTAAACAAATCCGGGGTGCATGTTAACTTAAGGTCATGGCTCCGGTAGGACGGAAGGGTCCTGCTCTAATTGGTTGGTGGCTCGCTACACCAATTTATTAGGGAATGCGCATTATGTGGTACACAACTCGGCCCTATATGATATTGATGTATTTTTAAGTAATACCTTTATGGAATTGTTTTGAAAACATTGATGATATGTGAAGAGTATGCTTAAGATACTTTATGCTGCATGCTTAGAAACTTTGATGTTAGTATGCTATGATAAACTCATGCTTATGATCCATTATGTGTACATGTTGTATTCGTTCGTATGGATTTTGCGAGTAGGACAAGATCCTTACTAAGCATTTGTGCTTACTAGTTTATGTGTTGTCTTATGCTGCAGATAAGGGTAAGGAACACTTTAACTAAAGGAAGAGGCAGGAGGGCTGAAGATGTGTGGGGTGGTGGCTCGGGAAAGAAAGATTTCTATATCTACTTTATTATGCTTTTGTTAATGTCTCCTTGATGATGAATGTTAGTGATTACTCTTATACTTGATTAGGTTTGATTTATGTATTACTATCATGATTTATGTATTAGTAAACTTACCATGCACCTACCATATTCTAATAATTCAAGCATGATATTTGATTGACATGTACTGACTAGTATGCTTAGTACTTGTAGATATCACTTGATGGTTTTAGACAAGCATGCTCAGTACTTAGTCCTTGCATTGTTTGTTTTAATTTTATGCTAGAAAAAAAATATTATTATATGATTGATTGTACGTAACCCCGCCCCGAGAGTAGATATAAGGGTGGGCGTTACAGGTTGGTATCAGAGCCGATTTCCCCTCCACCACACACTCATCAAGCTTCATCCTGCCGCTTCCAAGTAAGAGATCCTAACCTCGCTTTACTTTAATTCATGTACAATAATGATTATATGGAGATGATTAATGCTTGCATAACTAATGAAAGTAATATTAATTCTCACATTAGTTTATTTAGCACATGTATGATAGATAATAACCAGTAATTGTAAGATAGGTGAACATGAATGATACTTCCTCTTATATATATAATGTATGCATTAATAATATAGAATTTAGGATAAGAAGGTGATTACATATTGTAATCACTAGGGTAAACTACACCGATTGGGTGTGTGTTTTCCTCTGTATATATTTGCGAATTGAAAAAGGAATGGTTTAGTACTAACCATGTCATTTTCTTTTCCAGATGTTGCATGAGGACTACACTGAGAGGTGCCACGAGCTGATGGAGCGGATAGAGGCAGTTGAGTACTGTCCGACCCGGGGAATTCAAGGCAACATAGGATTTTTGGATCGGCTATTCTGGAAACTAGAGAAGGAAGGGTTTCCAGTCATGGACGATCATAGGATCGGAGCTCTGCTTCGTTCATTGCCCAATCGGGCAAGAGAGGTTGCGCATCAGATCTGCGGACAGCACAGATGCCGTATCTCATATGCGAAATTATATAGGCAGCTTCTCCGCCATGAGTTCCCAGAAGATCTGGGAGACTCGGAGGAGGATCCCGAACCGTCTGAGGAGGACCCCGAGCCCTTCGAGGAGGATCCCGAGCCCTTTGAGGAGGATCCCGAGCCGTTCGAGGAGGACCCCGAGCCCTTCGAGGAGGATCCTGAGCCCTTCGAGAAGTATCCCGAGCCATTCGAGGAGGATCCCGAGCCCTTTGAGGAGGATCTCGAGCCCTTCGAGGAGGATCCCGAGATGCTGGAGATGTTCGAGGAAGACCTTGAAGCGGTCGAGGAGATTCTCGAGATTGAAGAAGAAGACCCGATGGGAACAGTAGAGGATCCTGAGGTGGGCCAAAGGGAGATGAGCGAGGAGGTAGTAGTCATCGCTACGATGTTCTTCATTTTGGGCCTAACGGCAGCCCATCTGGCTCGCTGAGTTGGATTAGTTTTGTATGTAGACTTATAAGAATGAATAAAAATAAATTTTGGGTGATATAATAAATAAAAATCTCATTTACCCAATATTGATCATGCGACACATAAGGACGAATATTACAGAAACATAATATGAGTTGGGTTACCCAAGATAGATGACCTGTTCGATCAATTGAAGGGAGCCACGGTTTTCTCTAAGATTGACCTGAGATCGGGTTATCACCAAGCCAGGGTGAAAAATGAGGATATACCGAAGACGGCTTTCCGAACCAGATACGGACATTATGAGTTCGTAGTTATGCCATTTGGAGTTACCAATGCGCCAGCTATGTTTATGGACTTAATGAATCGGGTATTCTCGGCATTCCTCGACAGATTTGTGATCATCTTTATCGACGATATCCTTATATATTCGAGAACTCCCGAAGAACATGCTGAGCACCTGAGTATAGTACTACAGATTCTTCGGAAGGAACAACTGTATGCTAAATTTTCCAAATGCGAGTTCTGGCTCGATCAAGTATCATTCTTGGGACATGTTATCTCCAAGGAAGGAGTAATGGTGGACCCAATTAAAATTGAAGCTGTGAGTAACTGGACCAGACCCAAGAATGCCAGCGAAATCAGAAGTTTCCTCGGGCTAGCAGGCTATTACAGAAAATTCGTAGAGAACTTCTCTCGGATTGCAGCCCCTATGACAGCTCTTACAAAGAAGGACAAGAAATATGTATGGACCGAGGAATGTGAAAAGAGCTTTACTGAACTGAAAAGGAGGCTGACTAGCGCTCCAATATTGACTCTTTTCAGAGAGCGATATGGGTTTCGATATTACAGCGACGCATCCAAACTTGGACTCGGAGCTGTGCTTATGCAAAATGGGAAGGTAATTGCCTATGCCTCTAGGCAACTGAAGGATCATGAAAGAAACTACTCTACCCATGACTTAGAGTTAGCAGCGATGGTCATTGCACTGAAAATATGGAGGCACTATCTATATGGAACCCAGTGTAAAGTTTATACAGATCACCAGAGTCTGCGGTATTTCTTCACCCAGAAAGATCTGAATATGAGACAGCGCAGATGGCTCGAATTGGTCAAGGATTATGATTGTGAGATCCTGTACCATCCGGGAAAAGCCAACAAGGTAGCCGATGCTCTCAGTAGAAAATCATGTGCTGCTTTGATGTCTTTATCAGCTTTGTCACAACCCTTAGAGGAAGAAATTATGAATTACGGGATTGAAATCATATCAGGACAGTTATCCACCCTGATGATTGCGCCGACATTATTCGACGATATTCTGGAAAAACAGAATCATGATCCGAGTCTTCAGAGAATCAAGCAAGAGGTTCTCGAAGGCAAGGACGATGGATTTCGGATTTCGGACAGCGGAGTCTTATATCTTCGGGATCGATTATGTGTTCCCGACGACTCCGACTTACGGACAGAAATCCTCGAGGAAGCTCACGGAACACCTTATGCGATGCATCCTGGGTCTACCAAGATGTATCAAGATTTGAAGAGTAAGTTTTGGTGGTCCGGTATGAAACGAGATGTAGCCCACTATATCAGTATGTGTTTGACCTGCCAAAGGGTCAAAGCAGAACACCAGTGGCCTGGAGGAGTTCTGCAACCTCTGCCGATCCCCGAATGGAAATGGGAAGACATCTCCATGGATTTCATCTCCGGGCTGCCTAGAACAACGAATGGATATGATGGTATATGGGTTATTGTGGACAGGCTAACCAAGTCTGCCCATTTCCTGTCTATTAGGATGACCTACTCAATAGAGCAGTTGGCTCAACTGTACGTCAAGGAAATTGTCCGACTACACGGAGTTCCCAAGACCATCATCTCTGATCGAGATGGTCGATTTACTTCAGATTTTTGGGGACACGTGCAAAAGGCTCTTGGCACGAAGCTGAAATTCAGTACGACCTTTCACCCCCAGACTGACAGGCAGATTGAAAGGGTGAATCAGATATTAGAAGACATGTTACGAGCTTGTGCCTTGGACTTCAAGGGAAGCTGGTGTCGATACCTGAGCCTGGCAGAGTTTGCTTATAACAACAGTTATCAGGCTACTATCGGGATGGCACCGTACAAAGCACTATACGGAAGGAAATGCAGATCTCCTATATGCTGGCTTGAGAGTGGTGAAAAGAAGGAGATGGGACTCCAGACGGATATTATAGACGAAACCACTTAGGCTATAAAGAATATCCGCCAGAGGATAGAGATTGCTCAGAGTCGGCAGAAAAGCTACGCTGACAAGCGACGCAGACCACTAGAGTTTGATGTTGGGGATTCAGTATTCCTTAAAGTGGCCCCTATGAAAGGGGTGATGAGATTCGGGAAGAGAGGGAAGCTGAGTCCAAGATATGTGGGACCGTATCAGATCCTGAGACGGGTACGCAAGGTGGCCTACGAACTGGAGTTACCGCCAGAAATGTCGGCTATCCACAATGTCTTCCATGTATCAATGCTCAGGAAATGTACCTTTGATGTGAATCAGATGATAGAGCCCCAACGAGTACAAGACCAAGAGAACCTAAGTTCCGAACGCCGACCTATTCAGATCCTAGATCGGGAAGTCAAAAAGATAAGGAACAAGGAAGTACCCTTAGTAAAGGTTCTGTGGCGAAACGAACAAATCGAAGAAGCCACATGGGAACGAGAGGAGGCAATACGATTAAAGTATCCGAAATTATTTTAAAGTTCGGAACGAACTTTTTATAAGGTATGGAGGATTGTAACACCCCAAAATTTTCCCATATGAAATATTATGAATTCATGAAACATTATTATTATTATGAAATTTCATGATGGGCTTGGCTTAATGGGCTTGGATGTGGATTAGTGCAAAAAGTGATAAAAAGAAGATGTAGAAAGGAGGAAGCAAGGATTGAACCTTGAACCTCCTAGTTGCACTAACCATGTCTTAACCATTGCACCAAGAGTATTTCATTTTGAGAGAATAAGAAACATTCTCATTAAAGCTAGGGAAGTGAAGAGACATGTCCTTTCATGAGTAAGTATAAATAAGAGAGGGAGAAAGAAGTTTCATTTCTTCTTCTTCTTCCCCACTCCAATTTTCGAAACCTAGAGCCCTTCTTCCCCCTTTCATTTTCGAAAAGTGCACCCTAGGGTTCTAACGCTAGGGAATTGGAAGGAAGAAGAACCATTCAAGGATCTTGCCCTCTACTAGGGCCAAGAGTGCTAGAGAAGTCTAACAAGGGAAATTCTCACCTCTCCTTCAACCAAGGGTACCCTAAGGAGTAAGAGAAGGTGAAATTCAAGCGAAAGGATGTAAGTATCCCCTCGCCTGCAGTGTAATTGTTGTGTATGATTTCCTTCTTCTTGTGGTTTTCGAAAATGGGGATTTTTCCCTTTGTAAGATTCGGCCACCCCTTAAGGGAAGGCCTTGGTTACTCCTTGATACATGAGAAGACCCCTTGGGACTTAGGGTATATATGTATGTTGATTTTTTTCATGTTGTGGTGAACCAAACCCTAGGGTTAGCCCTTGTGTAGGTTTCGGCCACCCCCAAGGGGGAGACCTTGGCCACTCCTTGATGCATGAGAAGACCCCTTGGAACTTAGGGCATATGTATATGTTGTGTCCCTTGATATTGTGATGACAAAAACTAGGGTTTAGCGTTTGGATGGGTTTCGGCCAAGGCATGGAACTAGGGTTAGTGTGGGTTGAATTATCCTATAATATATCCATGCTAAGTGTATTGGATGATAGTGTATATAAGGTGTTTGTATAAATGTTTGTGTGAATGTTTCATTGCAAAAACCCTAATTCCCCCTACCCTATGACTTTCGGCCAACACCCTAAGATTAGGGTTTGTGAAGGTCAAACTACCCTATGAGATATGCTTAGGTTTGGGGATGATGATATGTATATGCGTGTGATGTTTAAATGGAATGCTTGATTTGAAATCTTGAAGTTCTCTAGCATGTGATATTCGGCCAGGGCATGGAACATTAGGTTTGTGAAGGTTGATTACCCCATGATGTATGCTATGCTTAGTATGATACATGATATATATATATATGTGATGCTTGTATGGGAAGTACCCTATGAGATATGCTTATGTTTGGGATGATGATATGTATATGCATGTGATGTTTAAATGGAATGCTTGATTGGAAATCTTGATGTTCTCTATCATGTGATATTCGGCCAGGGCATGGAACAATAGGTTTGTGAAGGTTGATTACCCCATGATGTATGCTATGCTTAGTATGGTACATGATGTATATATATGTGATACTTGTATGGGATGTTTGATGTCAAAAACCTAAGCTACCTCTACCCTTGATTTTCGGCCAAACCTTATGTTTAGGGTTAAGAAGAACTCAATTAATTCATGAAGCATGCTACCACTTCCTATGACATGAGTATGATTTATGTGACCAACCTTGTCATATATGAAGTATGTTTAAGTGGTTGAAATATGATGTATGTATGAGCATGCCTTATAGCCCATGGGGCACCTTTATGAATTGCATGTGATGTGTATGATAAAATGCTTGAAAGGATACTCCTCTAAGTATGGGATCAAGAGCACCCCTTATGTTGTGTGGTGTGTCCCTATGGGATCATGAGCACCCTTGAAGAGTGGTGTGTCCCTTGAGAAGTGAATTTGGAGTACTCCTTAGCATATATGTAAAGACATGATAAGTATTTTACTTTATAAGTTATGTACCCGACTCGGAAGGGGGTCGTTAAACAAATCCGGGGTGCATGTTAACTTAAGGTCATGGCTCCGGTAGGACGGAAGGGTCCTGCTCTAATTGGTTGGTGGCTCGCTACCCCAATTTATTAGGGAACGCGCATTATGTGGTACACAACTGGACCCTATATGATGTTGATGTATTTTTAAGTAATACATTTATGGAATTGTTTTGAAAACATTGATGATATGTGAAGAGTATGCTTAAGATACTTTATGCTGCATGCTTAGAAACTTTGATGTTAGTATGCTATGATAAACTCATGCTTATGATCCATTATGTGTACATGTTGTATTCGTTCGTATGGATTTTGCGAGTAGGATAAGATCCTTACTAAGCATTTGTGCTTACTAGTTTATGTGTTGTCTTATGCTGCAGATAAGGGTAAGGAACACTTTAACTAAAGGAAGAGGCAGGAGGGCTGAAGATGTGTGGGGTGGTGGCTCGGGAAAGAAAGATTTCTATATCTACTTTATTATGCCTTTGTTAATGTCTCCTTGATGATGAATGTTAGTGATTACTCTTATACTTGATTAGGTTTGATTTATGTATTACTATCATGATTTATGTATTACTAAACTTACCATGCACCTACCATGTTCTAATAATTCAAGCATGATATTTGATTGGCATGTACTGACTAGTATGCATAGTACTTGTAGATATCACTTGATGGTTTTAGACAAGCATGCTCAGTACTTAGTCCTTGCATTGTTTGTTTTAATTTTATGCTAGAAAAAAAATATTATTATATGATTGATTGTACGTAACCCCGCCCCGAGAGTAGATATAAGGGCGGGCGTTACAAGGTCGTCTTTGGTGTTTAAGATGTAAACTTTACATCCAAAGACCCTAAAATAGTGGACTTGGGGTACCCTTCCATTCCAAAGTTCAAAGGGTGTTTTTCCTAAAAACCTATGTACCAACACACGATTTTGGATGTAGCAAGCGGTGTTAATCGCTTCGGCCCAAAAGTAGCTAGGAAGAGAATATGCATTAAACATAGTCCTAGAAGCTTCTTGTAGGGCTCGGTTTTTCCTCTGAACTACTCCATTTTGTTGAGGAGTCCTTGGGCATGAAAACTCATGCTTGTACCCATTTTCAACACAAAATTGTGCGAAACTAGCGTTTTCGAACTCCCCATCATGGTCACTTCTAATTCGGTTTATTTTGATGTTCTTTTCATTTTCTACCCTTTTACTAAATCCTATAAAGATATCTAGGGTGTCATCCTTATGTTTCAAGAAATAGACCCAAGTAAACCTGGAAAAATCATCTACTATCACTAGGCAATACTTACTCCCTACAAGTGATGGAGTACTATGGCAATCAAACAAGTCTATATGCAAAAGTTTTAAAGGCATGGAAGTGGTAATTAGAGTTTTACCTTTGTGTGATGCTTTTGATTGCTAACCCTCTTGGCATTCATCACACAACTTGGTCTTCTCATACTTGATCATTGGTAGCCCCTTTACCAACTCTTCCTTGGCCACTCTTGCAATGCTCCTCATGTTGACATGCCCAAGTCTCCGGTGCCACAACCACCCTTTTTCTTCTTTAGACATGAGACACTTAACAACATTGTTAGTAGCATAAGATAGATCAAGATAATATAAGTTTGCTTCTCTAAACCCTTCTAATATGATAGTGTTTGAATCACTTTGCCTTATTACACATTTCTTAGCATGAAATTCTACTCTAAAACCGGCATCACATAGTTGACTCACACTTAATAAATTAAACTTCATATCCTTAATTAAAAGTACTTTATGAATCGAAATAGTGGGAGATACCTCAATTGCGCCCCTACCAATGATCCTCAACTTTCCACTATTCCCAAAGGAGACGGTCCCTTCTCTTAGGTAGCTAATAGTGGTGAATTTGCTCACATCCCCGGTCATGTGTCTTGAGCATCCACTATCTACTATCCACAAGGTTGGGGCCTCCTTCACCATTACCTAGACAACATGGAAAACATGCTCTTTTGGTACCCATATCTTTTGTAACGACCCGGAAAATTCTCTTAATATTCTATGAAAATATGGAGCATGTTTAGATAATTTTTGAAGGATCTAGAAGTATTGATACGAGCTTTGGGCTAGAAAAATCATGTTTTCTCATTTAAATTGAGAAAACTAAGTACTAATGGGCCTTATATGGGCCTTATATGGGCCTTTCTAGTACCATAATTATCGGTGGATTGTAGGTAAAAGTTAGTATAAATATAAATAGGATTTAATTGGATATATTAGCATGATTTTGGGTAAATATTAGTCTAATTTCTCCATTTAAATAAAGAGATTTGGTACTAATGGATTTTAAATGAGCTCCAAAAATGGATATTAATTGGGTAAAATTAATATAAATATAAAAGAATTTTATTTAGGAATATTGGCAAAATTATGGGTCATTTTTGGAGAATTTTCGAAATAAAAGGGGAATTTTCGAAAATAAGAAAAAGGATTAAATAAAATAAAAATAAAATAAAAATAAAGGTGCATGGGCCAAGGATTGAACCTTGGACCTCTTGCAACCAAGAATGCTTTAACCAACTCACCTAGCAAGGAATTCTTGTGAGGAAATGAAGTGAATGGTGGTTAAATGGTAGAAGAAGATGAAGGGTCATGGAAAACTCTTCATTCACCACTTTAATGGTTGATTAATTAGGGGGTTTGGGAGTTTCATTCTTCATGCCATCAATTGCATTTGCTCCTCTCTTCCTTCTTCATTCTTGCCGAGCACTCAAGGAGGACTCCTCCCTTGAGAAAACTTCACAAAAAGTCTCATCCTCCAAGATCTAAGGTCTTCTCAAGTTTCCAAGGGCTAGGTGTGGTCAAGTCTTTTTCCTTCTTTCCATCCAAGGTCTAAAAATCAAGAAATCTAAGGTAAGACTCCCTCACCTGTGGTATAATAGTTACCAATGTTTTCCATGATTTTTGGCTGGATATATGGGTGAGTTTCGGATTTAATGTTGAAAGGAAACAAAATCCAGGTTTCTATGGTTCAAAGGTTTCGGCCAGCATGTTTTAAAGGTCCATAATTATGCTAAAAATCATGATAATATTATTTGGTGTTCCCTTATGATGTTTAGAAGTTAATTGAAATTTTTGGGGATTTTTGGCATGATATATGGGTTAGTTTCGGATTTAATGTTGAAGGGAAACAAAATCCAGGTTTCTATGGTTCAAAGGTTTCGGCCAGCATGTTTTAAAGGTCCATAATTATGCTAAAAATCATGATAATATTATTTGATGTTCCCTTATGATGTTTAGAAGTTAATTGAAATTTTTGGGGATTTTTGGCATGAAATATGGGTTAGTTTCGGATTTAATGTTGAAGGGAAACTTGAAATTTTTGGGGATTTTTGGCATGATATATGGGTTAGTTTCGGATTTAATGTTGAAGGGAAACAAAATCCAGGTTTCTATGGTTCAAAGGTTTCGGCCAGCATATTTTAAAGGTCCATAATTATGCTAAAAATCATGATAATATTATTTGATGTTCCCTTATGATGTTTAGAAGTTAATTGAAATTTTTGGGGATTTTTGGCATGATATATGGGTTAGTTTCGGATTTAATGTTGAAGGGAAACAAAATCCAGGTTTCTATGGTTCAAAGGTTTCGGCCAGCATGTTTTAAAGGTCCATAATTATGCTAAAAATCATGATAATATTATTTTATGTTCCCTTATTATGTTTAGAAGTTAAGTAAAATTTTTGGAAATTTTTGGAGTAATCTAGGACACCCTAGAGTTTCGGCCAACATGAAGGAAGCAAAACCCAGAACTTTAAGTTCAAGGGTTTCGGCCAGCATGTTTTAAAGGTCTAAAAATATGTTAAAAATCATGACAATGTTATTTAGTATTCCCTTATGATGTTTAGAAGTTAAGTAAAATTTTTGGGAATTTTTGGAGTACTCTAGGACACCCTAGAGTTTCGGCCAACATGAAGGAAGCAAAACCCAGAACTTTAAGTTCAAGGGTTTCGGCCAGCATGTTTTAAAGGTCTAAAAATATGTTAAAAATCATGATAATGTTATTTAATGTTCCCTTATGATGTTTAGAAGTTAAGTATAATTTTTGGGAATTTTTGGAGTACTCTAGGACACCCTAAAGTTTCGGCCAACATGAAGGAAGCAAAACCCAGAACCTTAAGTTCAAGGGTTTCGGCCACTATGTTTTAAATGTCTAGAAATATGTTAAAAATCATGATACTGTTATTTAATATGCCCTTATGATGTTTAGAAGTTAAGTATAATTTTTGAGAATTTTGGAGTACCCTAGAGACCCTATGAGTTTCGGCCAACAACAAGGAAAGGAAACCAAGAACCCTAGGTTTGTGAGTTTCGGCCACCATGATTTTGGGGTCTATAATTATGCCAAAAATCTTGATGATGTTGATTAATGTTCCCTTATTATGTGTAGTAAGTAAATATAATTTTTGGGAATTTTTGGGGTACCCTAGAGTACCCTAGGGTATAGGTAATTAGGAGGTATACTTAAGTAAGGTGGAGGAATACCATGTTAACTAAACCTATAGCTTATATGTCATGAAATATACGTTAGGTCATAGAATGTTTAGACATATGCCATGATTTAGGAATGATATGTATGTATGACATGATGTATGAATGATATGTATGTATGCCATGTCTTATGAATGATATGAATGTATGCCATGCTTGTGTGTGTATGCCATACTATATGAATGATGTGTACCTATGCCATGTCTAAGAATGAAAATGATGAATGAAAGTTAAGTATGGTGAATGAATGAATATGCTATGAATGATGATGCCTTTAAGGCATAATGATGATGAAAGAATGATGATGAAAGAATGATGAATGAATGAATATGCTAAACGGCACGGTCGATGGTCAACGGTACGACGGTCATAAGGACCGGTAAATGGGCCGGTAGACGGGCCGAGCCGTAACAAGTTATGTTATGATAAAGATGCCATGAATGTCTTATGAATAATGAAGCATGAAAAGTATTTTACTTTATGAATGGGCTTGTACCGGACCTAAGTAAGGTCCACGGTTCTGGACTACCGATGATGCTGTCCACGGTTCGGGACTACCGATGATGTTGTCCTTACGGTTCGGGACTACCGATGAAGCTGTCCTTACCCTAGTAGGTCTAGATTAGCTACCTCGTATTTACTTAGGGATGCGCGCATATGATGAATAAATGTGGTACAAGCCAGGGCCCAATGAAAGTTATGATTATGTTAAAAGCATGTTTTCAAGATTAATCATCCTTATATATATATATATATATATATATATATGCACGATTGCCACACGAATCCATTCATGTTATGCATTATGTTATGAAAAGTATGTTTACGAAAAGTATGTTATGAAGATATGTTCATGCCATGATTTTATTTATGTGTATGCCATGATTTTATTTATGTTTATGCCATGATTTTATTTATGTTTATGCCATGATTTTGTTTATGTTTATGCCATGATATTATTTAAGCTTATGCCATGATATTATTTAGGTTTATGCCATGATTTTATTTATGTGTATGCCATGATTTTATTTATGTTTATGCCATGATTTTATTTATGTTTATGCCATGATTTTATTTATGTTTATGCCATGATTTTGTTTATGTTTATGCCATGATATTATTTAAGCTTATGCCATGATATTATTTAGGTTTATGCCATGATGTTATTTATGTTTATGCCATGATTTGATGCTAGTTTAGAATGCCATGCTTTAATTATGATTATGATAGTTTAGGATGCCATAATTTTATCTATGTTTATGTTAGTTTAGGATGCCATGATTTTATGCTAGTTTAGAATGCCATGCTTTACTTATGTTTATGATAGTTTAGGATACCATGACTTTATCTATGTTTATGTTAGTTTAGGATGCCATGATTTTATGCTAGTTTAGGATGCCATGGTTTAATTATGTTTATGTTACGTTAGAATGCCATTATTTTGTTCATGGTCATGCTAGTATGGGATGCCATGATTGTAATTAGATTTATGCCATGATTTTATTTATGTCTATATCAAGTATTATGTCATGCTATGATTGTTTACGATGTTTATGTTATGTTAATAATTATGCCATACCCGAATGTTTATGGTTATGTTTATGCCATGCTATGAATGGGGTGAAGCTATGTCCATGACATGTCAAATGAATGCTAAGTGATGCTAAGGATGATGTTCTAAGTAAAGCGCTAAGAGTGCTAATGTTTCATATGTTTATGATTAAGTGACGGACGGTTTTAGTGAGTAGGAAAGAGTCTTACTAAGCCTGTGTGCTTATAGTTTTATTATCTTATACCGCAGATCACGCAAAGGAACAGTAAGGAAGTAGCAGGAGGGCTTTGCAGAATGTGTGTGATAGTGATTTGGCCAAGAGACCATATGTTTGCTTGCCTTATGATAGAACTTTACCTTTACTACTAAGTACTTGAATATGACTATGACTCTATGATATGATGCTAAAGTATGATAGAATGCTAAAGTATAACATGATGCTAAGTATGACATGATGCTAAGTATGTTATGATGCTAGGAATGGTAGAAAGTGCATGTAGGTGTAAGTTTAAAGTTTTCCGCTGCGTTATGATGTCTACATGCCCTAAGTATGTTAACGTAACACCGCTTTATGGTGGTAAAAAAAAAAAAAAGCGGGTGTTACATCTTTGATCTACAAGCATCATTTAAAAATTTCTTAGGTACCCATGCCTTCTTTGTGGTTCCCCTAGCCCCTAATCTCCTAGATGTACCAATCCTGCCGGTAAGTGAAACAAAGGCTACCTCCTTGGTCTTAGGCTTATAACCCAATCCTGCCTTGTTATATACCACCCTTTGACTATTAATGATCATATCAAGGTTACTTGATCCTACTTGGAATTTCCTAAGGGCCTTTGTGAGGTCATCTACTTGTTTCTTAACTCCTTATTTTCATTTTCAATATGTGAAACATGTGAAGAGGTAGAGCTAGCATGCAAATCTTTAAGTTTAATAGCTTCTACTCTAAGCACGACAATTTGTTCCTTAAGAACCTTAATTTTGCTTCTAGCCTTAGCTAAGTCCATGTTAGTGCTAGTAATTATTTTCACTAAAGTAGAGGAGGGTAAGTGGTATACCTTACTTACCGAAGCTTCTGACTCTGATGATGATGAAGTGGAGGAGCTCTCATCTTCACTGCTTGAGCTTCGTTCATTGTCTGATGAGTCTGAGTCATCTTGTGCCATAAGAGCGAAGTGGGAGACTCGCTCTTCTTCTTCCTCTGAGGATGAGGGATCATCCCAAGTCGCCTTGAGGTTCGTGACACTTTTATCTTTTCCCTTTGATTTCCTCTTGTCACTCTTCTTCTTCTCTTCCTTCTTGTCCTCCCTTTTCTTCAACTGGGGACACTCGTTCTTCATATGTCCCTCTTGGTGACAGTTGTAGCAGATTATCTCCTTGGCCTTACCCTTACCTTTGGCCCCTTTCCTAGCATATGATTTGTTAGAAAAACTTTTAAACGCTTTACGAAATTTTCTTACCATAAAGGCCTCTTGGTCACTGTCCATAGAGGTGCTTGACTCCTCTGAGTCCGAGTATGATGAGTAGATAACCTTCTTCTTCTCCTTTCTCCTCTTCTTCTCCTTTTCTGCAACAAAAGCAATACCTTTCTCTTTTGCCGAAATTAGCTTGCTCGTACAGTTCAAATTCACAAAATAGATCGTCTAATTTATCTAAAGATAAGTCCCTCGATACCTTGTAAGCATCAACCATGGATGCCCACAGGATGGTTCTCGGGAAGGCTTGTAAGACATACCTGACGATGTCCCGGTTTTTGATTTTATCTCCAATTACATGGAGCTCGTTGATCACTTCCTTTACCCTTCCATGCAGCTAACTGACTGTCTCGTTGCTCTTCATGGAGAGGGATTGCAGTTGGGCCACCAATAAGTCCTTCTTGGCTCTTCTGGACTCGTTTGACCCTTCGTTCAGTTCTACCAACTTGTCCCATAGTTCATTGGCGCTCTTGAATGACCCCAACCTTGTTCAGTTGATCCTTTGAGAGCCCGCATTGCAGTGTGGTGGTGGCCTTGGCATTTGACTGCGCCCTTTTCATCACCTCCTTTGACCATGTTCTCATAGGTGTAGGGTCTCCTCTTTCATCGACGGGCGCCTCGAAGCCATCTAAAACACTTATCCAGTTTTCTATGTCATTCATAAGATAGTACTGCATTCTACCTTTCCAGTACGCGAAGTCATTGCCGTCGAAGAATGGTGGTCATGCGGTGGAGTATCCCTCTTGAAACGCCATTACAATTGCTCCGGTTGACTATTAGATCTTCCGAAATGCACCGGCTCTGATACCAACTGAAGGATCGATGTAGGCGTGCAGAGGGGGGGTGAATGCACTTTCTTGGATCGTTCTGATCTCTACAGAGTTGTTAGCGCAGCAAAAATAATATGCAAAAGAAATAACAATGCTAACAAAGTTCTTTTACTTGATATCTACCCAGATGGGTGACTAATCCAAGGATCCACACTACGAGCACCACTTTTCACTATCGAAAAGTCTCCTTGAGGTGGAGAAACCTTTACAGCAAAAGCTTCCTCTTTACAGATGCAGAAATATGATAGGGGAAGTGAAGATCACTCTACAATTGGGCAGCACTTCGTTACTGTACGGAACTGTACATACACGTGTAACGAGGAGCTCCTTTTATATGTGAAAAGGATAGATTCGCAGTCTATCCAGCTCCGCACCAGTCGACTGCCCCGAGGGAAGTCGACTGGCCCAGCAATAAATGCTGGCCAACGGCTAGCAAACAGCTAGCCAACGGCTAGTTTCGGGGTATACCAGTCGACTGCCCCAAGGCCAGTCGACTAATCCGAAGCTGCGAACTTTCTGTGGGTTTTGGCAGTCGACTGCCTATGGGCCATTCAACTACCCTGCCTCCCAGCTCAGCTCCAGCCACTCCGAACCTTCTCCTTCGCGTGTGCCTTCAGGTCTGCTCCCTTGGCTCGCCCCTTGAAGTCCTCTTCCTCTGGCTATCGTCCCTCGGATGCGCACGCAAGCCTTCTCTTGGCTTGCCTCCATGCCACCCTTCACGTGTGCCCTTTGAAGTCCACTTCCCGGCTTGCCCTTGGAGCTCTCCTCCCTCGGCTCTCGTCCCTCGGATAGGTCCACCAAGTGTGATTCTCCAAGTCCTGCAAACTCAATCACACAAATTAAATACAACATAACACTCTAACTTTAAACCTATTCGCCCACACATCAAAACCATGATCTTCCAATCATTTAAGGGCTGATTGCCTCAACAATTAGTGCATGCATGGTGTTACACTAGGTCCAAGGTTCAATCCTTGGTGCATGCACTTTATTTTTATTTTTATTTTATTTTATTTTTTTTCTTTTAATTTCGGCAATGACCCCCTAAGGCCTACCAATAGCCATGCTAATATTCCTAATTTAAACCCATTTCTTTTTATATTAAATTCTACCTAAAATCCACTAATAACCATGGTACTAGAAAATCCCATGTAAGGCCCATTAGCACTTAGCTTCTTATTCTATATCGAAAATCATGGATCATCATGCTACGGTTTATCCTAGTGTCCCTATGTTCCTCGAGAATCTTTCTAGGCATGGTCAATATTTTTAAAGAAAATATTGAGAAAATTTTTTGGGTCGTTATAATCCCCCATACCTCGTGAAAGTTCATCCTCGAACTTAAAATAGCTCCGGATACTTGCGTCTCATCTTGTCCTCGAACTTAAAATTAAGCTTTCACATATTAATAGATTCTCATAATTCACATCTCTTCTTCATTATAATTTCTCTCATCACTCTATCTTTAACCATCTTTTACATAGATCAATCAACACTTCATTTTGTTAACTAACCATTATTCCTCTACAAATGTATTTAAGACTCTATTCTGGTTTTAACATACTTATCGCAGTCTTCACTTCGGATCTATTTTACTTATCTTAACTACTTCACTACAACATATTTACTTATTCATCAACATTAATCCTCATCATCATTTTTTTTCATCTAGCCTACTCAACTCTTTATTTATATCTTCCACAAAGGTCACATATCATTTCTTTGTTGTCATTATTGATGCTCTATTCTCAGCAACACCTACTTCTCCAGCCATAAAAATATTTATCCAATTACTCTCTCTCAGTTATCTTTTAATCTTAATCATTTTTCTACTTATTACTTCATCATCTTTTATCTCTTCTCTCTTCTATTTTTTTTATAAAATACTTTCTGCCTTTCCTTCTCATACTCTACTAAGCTTTACATCATATTCTACTCTTATCGTTCTTAATCTACGTACTTCACAATGCTTAATCATATTCTCTATATTTATTCATGTTCTTCTATTTAATCTTTACCTGAATTACACTCCTCTTCTATTATTAGTTCTTCTTCTCTTAATACTACTACTTTTCTTACTAGATCTACTATTACATCTCTAATCTCCTTATTTTCTGTTATACTTCTTCTGCTTTATTTAATCTCTATCACTCCTTCTTTTGCATATCTAGTTCTCACCCTCTCTCTTTCTTATATCAAGAATATTACTCTATTGCTACTACTATATATATCTGTTTAAAAAGTCAAATAACTTAACACATTAATCTGTTCCTAATAGATATACATCACTAAGTCTTCATTTCATAACCACTATAATCTCTCAGAATACTTATACTAAATACTCTACTCCCTCAATACTATAGTTAATAAGTCTCCATTAATAAAGCACTATCCTCTCTTTACTCCATGCTCATCACTAAATATTAATATATGTCTTTTATCAACAGTACAAACTTGCTTTGGTTCACAACTTTTCTTATTTCCAGACAGTCATGACACTCATACAAATAATCTCCTCATTACTTTACACATTCCTCCTCTCACATCTACTTGCTCTTCTTTTCCAATTTACTCCGTTTCACTACCACTCAATCATTTACTATATTTATTCCACATGATTGCAATCTACTATATTAATACTTATTCCTCATTACTTCATTTTGTGTCCGTATAGACTATGCTATATCTTGAAGTATTATCTAGAAGCCTTCAAGTTTTCTGCTACTAATATATTAACAATAATCTATTCCTCAAATATATTCAATTTACTACAACATCACTTCTTATAGTTTAAATTCACGTTACCATCTTCCTGAATAGACTGCTTGCTTCAATAGATCTAGATTTCTGTCTTAAAAGCTAGACTTTTATCTCAGACACATTCTTATACCACTTTATTATCATCATGCTAACTTCTATTTCAGCAGTTTTTTTTCTTCTATCTTATTATTCCTTATACTTTTCAACATCACTTCATTGCTTCAGTAGCAAACTCTCTTACATCTTTGCTAACCAACTACTACTTACTTACATCACTTTTTTTTCACAATTCTACCTCTAACTTCATACTACACCTCTTACTAAAGTTTGAAACATACAATCATTCATAAACAGACTACATATTATACTATAATACATATATTTCATCAATTTCATGATTCATATTATTACTCTACTTTTTCATTTCATCCTCTAAATTTATTTTAATGATATAATCTCATTTCTTCATAAAAGACAAGTAAGGCTAATATAAGTGATTGTTATTCCTACCCGCATATCAAACTCTAAAGTATTCAATACCATAAAGTAAGGTAAGGTATCGTTCATATTTACATATCCTAAGAGTACTCTCTATCCTAAGATATCATTCATACTTGCATATTCTAGAATCATAAAATATCATCCATACTTGCTTATTCTAGAATCATAAAAGACATAAGGTATGCATAGAGGTACTTACTTGGAAGCTGCAGAAAGAAGGCCTGATGTGTGTAGTGAGATAGCAAACTGCTCTGATACCAACCTGTAACGCCCGCCTTTTTCCCACAACATACGGTGTGGCGAGAGGCGGTGTTACGCTAACATACATAGGGCTTAAGAACATCTTAATGCAGTGGAATAATAATTTTTTTTCTTCTTATACACATGCGTTTACCATGCAACTAATACTTGGATCGTCTATACATGCCTAAATTACCATTCATGAACATGGTGCCATTGTAACTTAACATATTACCAGCATACATAGCATCATGATTTAAACATTCAATAACTTATCCATAAGCATCATAAGTAGCAAGTAACTTGTCCATAAGCATCAAAAGTAGTAAGTTATTTCTTAGGCATAACTATCATAAGTTTAGCATAGAACCAAAGGAGGCATTTCAAACATAAGTCATGCGATAAGTGTAAATAGGAGAATTCTCTTTCCATGTCACTACCACACACATGCCCTTGCCTCTCCTGTTGCTTCCCTTAGTAACCTCTTGCTTGATCTGCGGTATAAGAAAAATAAGACTATAAGCACATAGGCTTAGTAAGATCCTTTCCTACTCACGAAAATCCATACGTCACATAAACATAAACATAATACCTAAACCATATTTATCGTGGCATAATTCTCGACATCACCATAAGCATACGCTTACTTATCATGACATAATTCTTACATGAACATAAACATAAACATACTTATCATGGCATCATTCTTAACTTGAACATAACATAAACATACTTATCATGGCATTATTCTTAACATGAACATAACATAAACATACTTATCTTGGCATTATTCTTAACATGAACATAAACATAAACATACTTATCATGGCATTATTCTTAACATGAACATAACATAAACATACTTATCATGGCATCATTCTTAACTTAAACATAACATAAACATAATTATCATGGCATTATGCATAACATGAATGGATGCATGAGTCAATGCATATATCATAAGGATGCTTAATTTGAAAACCATAGTTATAAATACTTAAACATAATCATAACATCATGGGGGTCCCCGGCTTGTACCACATACATACATCATATGCGCGCATCCCTAAGTAAATATGAGGTAGCTAATCTCGACCTACTAGGGTAAGGACAGCTACGGTAGTCCTAGAACCGAGGCGTCCTTAAGGTGCCCATCCCTATTGGACAGCTTCGGTAGTCCCAGAACCGTGGACAACTTCGGTAGTCCAGAACCGTGGCGTTCTTAAGGTGCCCATCCCTTGGACCCTTACTTCGGTCCAGTACAAGCCCATTCATAAAAATAAAATACTTCACATGCTTCATCATTCATAGAACATTCTTAGCATAAACATAATATTGTTTCATGAAACTTGACATAAGAATAGGAACAGCTGTGGTAGTTCCAGAACCGTGGACAGCTTCGGTAGTCCAGAATCGAGCGTTCTTAAGGTGCCCATCCCTTAGCATGACATAAACATACTTGACATTTCATCATTCATACTTAACATCATGATGCCTTAAAGGCATGAACATTCATCATCATTCATTATCTTCATTCATAAGGTATGTCATGCATACACCATTTTGTCTTAGAGTCATGATCATCATTTTCATTCATCATCTTCATTCTTAAACATGACATACGTACATACCATTCATAAGGCATGACACACATACATATCATTCATAAAGCATGACATACATACATACATAATTAGCATCTTAGTTCATAAAGCTTGCATGATCATGGTACATAGGAAAACATGCATAGATCTTTTCATACATGATACATATTCCCTAGGTTCATGGCACTTGGTCTAAACGTTTATGAATAATCATAGTACATGACCTAACATACAAAATCATGATACATCATACATGAAGCTACGGTTTTGGGTCCCATAAAAATTCTTACAACATACTTAATCATATACATACCTCCTAATAAAGCATAAACAAGTATCTTTTGAAACATAACCCAACCCAAACCCTAACATATGCTTTTGGCCGAAAGTTCAATAGGGGAAAGACCCCATCATTCAAGCAACATGCAAAGGTCCCATAGGAAAAAGGAGAACCCATACATTCATACAATGTCATAGGAAGTCATTTGACCCCATAATTGGAGCTAACTCAAATTCCTAGCCCACTTATTTGTCTTTGGCTGAAACCCTAATGGGTCACAAACACATGGAAAAATTCATAAAATTTCCAACTTACATCTAATACCTTACCTACAATACCATAGAAAGCAATTAGAACCCTTGCATGGAGTTAACCCTAACTCCTTACCACAAACCCTAACTTGGCCGAAAGTTACAAGGTCATAGGTCATGTAAAAACTTCACATAACTCCCCATTAACATTCCTTACAACATGAAAAAACTTAGGAAACATTATTAGAAAGTTAGATCCAAACCTAAACATGGAATCTTGTGGTGGCCGAAACCCTTGGAGGCCTTAACCCTAGTTTTCTCAACATATAGTCCAAACAAATTCTTATATCATGGAAAACAACTTGAAAACTATTATACCACAGGTGAGGGGGTCTTACACTTGTTGACTTGGTTTTTAGACCTTAGATAGAGAAGATGATGAAGACCTTGTTGACCCTTGATCACCCTTAGCCCTTGTAGCCTCGTAGGAAGCCTTGGATCATCATGAGAAAGTCCCTTTGTGAAGCTTTTCCAAGGGAAAGGAGCCTTGGTGGGTTTTGGCTAGGAGAAGGAAGAAGAGGGAGATGGGATTTCGGTGGGGGGTCGAGGAAGGAGGAAGAAGAGATCTATTTATAATGCCCTTTTGTCTCTTCACAAGTGACTTTTCATCTTCTTCACATGGTGACTCTTCACTTCCTTAAGCTTTAACCAAAATCTACTTCATTCTCTACTAGCACTCCCTTGCTAGGTGAATTGGTTAGTACATGCATGTTGTTACACTAGGTACAAGGTTCAATCCTTAGTGCATGCACTTTATTTTTATTTTTATTTTTATTTTATTTTATTTTTTTCTTTTAATTTCGGCAATGCCCCCCTAAGGCCTACCAATAGCCATGCTAATATTCCTAATTTAAACCCATTTATATTTATATTAAATTCTACCTAAAATCCACTAATAATCATGGTACTAGAAAACCCCATGTAAGGCCCATTAGCACATAGCTTCTTATTCTATATCGAAAATCATGGATCATCATGCTACGGATTATCCTAGTGTCCCTATGTTCCTCGAGAATCTTTCTAGGCATGGTCAATATTTTTAAAGAAAATATTGAAAAAATTTTCCGGGTCGTTACATTCGCTCTCAAGATCTGGAGGCATTACTTATACGGAGCTCAGTGTAGGATTTTCATAGATTATTAGAGTCTGAAGTATTTCTTTACTCAGAAGGATCTGAACATGAGGCAACACAGATGGCTTGAGCTAGTCAAGGATTATGACATTGACATCCTCTACTATCCAGGTAAAGCTAATAAGGTGGCAGACACACATAGTAGGAAATCTAGTGCCACCCTACTAGCTTTGTCTACGATGTCACAGGCCCTTCAGAAGGAAATATCAGAGTTCGGTCTGGAAATTATAGTTGGGCAGCTCTCCTCTTTAACATTAGTGTCAACCCTTCTTGAAGACATCCAGACAACACAGGATCAAGATCCTGACCTTTAGAAAATCAAGCAGGGGATAGCAGAATCAGAAAATTGGGAGTTTCGCCTATCAGATAGTGGGATACTATATTGCGGTGACCGCTTATGTGTTCCGAACCAAGAAGAGCTCCGAAGGAAGATCCTAGAGGAAGTACACGGATCTCCTTATGTGATGTATCCTGGTTCCACTAAAATGTACCAAGACCTCAAGGGACATTTTTGGTGGCCTGGGATGAAGAGAGACATCGTCATATATGTCGGTACCTGTCTGACATGCCAAAGGGTCAAGGCAGAATATCAGAGACCAGGTGGAGTTCTGTAGCCTATCCAGATTCCAGAATGGAAATGGGAAGATATTTCCATGGATTTTATAGTGGGACTACCCAGAATAACGAATGGATATGATGCAATATGGGTAATAGTTGACAGATTGACTAAGTCTGCCCACTTCCTAGCTATTAGGATCTCCTATTCCATGGAGCAGCTAGCTTTGTTATACCTCAAGGAGATCGTCAGACTACATGGAGTCCCTAGGACTATCATTTCAGATAGGGACAGTAGGTTCACTTCGCACTTCTGGGAGTGCGTACAGACAACACTAGGCACCAAACTGAAGTTTAGCACAGTTTTCTATCCTCAGACAGATGGTCAGACAGAGAGAGTTAATTAAGTACTAGAAGATATGCTCAGAGCTTGTGCTTTAGATTTCAAGGGCAGTTGGTGCAGATACCTGTGCTTAGCAGAATTCGCCTACAACAATAGTTATCAGGCCACTATCGGCATGGCACCCTATGAGGCTTTATATGGGCGGAGGTGTAGATCTCCTATTTGCTGGTACGAGGGTGGTGAGAGGCAAGAGTTAGGCCTACAGACAGATCTTATAAATGAAACCACCGTAGCCATACAACAGATCCACCAGAGAATAGAAACAGCTCAGAGCCGCCAGAAGAGCTATGCTGATACACGGCGTAAACCATTAGAGTTTAAAGTTGGGGATTCAGTATTCCTCAGAGTGGCTCCCATGAAGGGAGTAATGCGTTTTGGAAAGAAGGGCAAGCTAAGTCCCAGATATATAGGACCATACCCCATCACTAGAAGAGTTGGCAAAGTAGCTTATGAGCTAGAGCTACCTCAGGAGATGTCAGCTATCCACAATGTATTTCATATCTCCATACAAAAGAAGCATATCCCAGATGTGTAACGCCGATAAAATCCTCTCAATATTTTTCTTTAAAATATTGATCATGCTTATATGGATTCTTGGGTAACATATGAATACTTGCATGAACCTTAGCATGATTCTTATATGAATTAAAAAGCTAAGTACTAATGGGCTTTACATAGGCTCTTCTAGTACCATGGCTATTAGTGGACCCTAGGTAGAATTTTAACATAGATAGAAATGAAGTCCAATTAGGAATATTAGCATAACTCTTGGTGGGCTCTTATGTGGGTCTTGTCAAAAATTAGAGTAAATGGAATAAAAAATGCGTGCACCAAGAATTGAACCTTGGACCTAGAATAGGGGCAAAGCCTCATCATGCATGTACTAACTAATTCACCTAGCAAGGGAGTGCTAGTAGAAAAGAGAGAAGAATTTAGTTGAGGCTAAAGGAAGTGGAAGAGACACCATGTGAAGAGGCACCATGCCCCCTTCACTTATTATAAAAGGGATGGATGAGAAGTGAAGAGGCTTAAGTTACTTTTCTTTCACCAAGGCTCTTCCTCTTCTCTCTTCTTCCTCCTCCTTTCCTCTTCCTTGCCGTGAGCCACAAGGGGTTTTCCTCTTGGAAAACTTCACAAGAGGACTCCCTCTTGAAGATCCAAGTTCTTCAATAAGGCTACAAGGGCAAAGCGTATTCTAAGGTCAAGAAGGTTTTCTTTTGTTTCTCTATTCAAGGTTTATAACCAAGATAAAGAGAGGTAAGACTCCCTCACCTGTGGTATAATAGTTTTGATGTTATCTTTCATGATTTAAGATTTTGTTTGGGCTCTATGTTGAGAAAACTATGAATTAGGGTTCCTATAAGTTTCGGCCAAGTACCCTTGTTGGGTTTGGGATGATGTTAAAACCTCACCATGCTTCCTAATGCTTTCTTATGATAGGTAAAGAATGAATTGTGAGTTGTGGAATTTTTGTAGCACCCAAAAAGCCTCATGAAGTTTCGGCCACCATCCCATTTCTATGGTTAGGATTAGATCTAACCCTCAAAGCATGCTTATTATAATTCCCTATGATATAATGGATGTTAACTGTAAATTATATGAATTTTCCATGGACTTAAGACCCAACTAGGGGTTCGGCCAAGAGAAAGTTTAGGGCTAGGAATTAGGGTTAGCCCCAATGATGTTTTCTAATGGCTTCCTATGGCATTGTATGTATTGTATGAGTGTTATGTTACTTATGGTACCTCACATGTTACTTGAATAATAGGACCTCCATCTATAACTTTCGTCCAAGCTCCAATTCTAGGGTTTGGGTTTGTCTAAGGTTCAAGTGTACTTGTTTATGGCTTATTATAAGGTAGATATATGTTCAAGTATGTAGTATGAATTTTATGGTGCCTAAAACCCTAACTTTATGTGTTATGCATCATGACCTTGTATGCTTATATTAGGTGTCATGTTTTAGTAGGTTTTATTTATGGATGTTTTAAACTATATATCATGAACACATGCATTGTGAAGTATGCATCATGTTTATGTAGAATTATGCATGCATTAGGTTAAATGCCTTGAACATATGTATATTATGGTTATGTAGACCTATGCATGTTTTATGTTGAATGTCATGAACCTATGTAGTATGTATCATGTTCATTTGGATCCTACCCATGCATACTTTATGATAGATACCATAATCATGTATGCTAAGTGATATGCACCATGTATGAAAAAAACTTATTTATGCATGCTTACCTTATGTACTATGATCATGCAAGCTTTATGAACTAAGATGATGCTTATGCCTTAAGGCATAATTATGTATGTAAGTCATGCCTTATGAATGAAGATGATGAATGAAGATGATGTCATGCCTCTAAGGCATAATGATGTATGCATGAACTATGAATGATGAAATGCTAAGTATGCTTTATACCATACTTCATGTATTAAGATCATGTTTATGTTTTCAATTATGCTATGAAAGTTCTATGAATGATGAAATATGATGAAAAAAAAGAAGCATGTGAAGCTATTTTCTTTATGGATGGGCTTGTACCGGAGCCAAGTAAGGTCCAAGGGATGGGCTCCTCATGAAAGCCTCGGTGTGGGACTACCGCAGCTGTCCCCGGTTCTGGGACTACCGCAGCTGTCCAACAGGGATGGGCTCCTCATGAAAGCCTCAGTTCTAGACTACCGCAGCTGTCCCTAGGTTAAAGGTAACCTAGTACCCTAGTAGGTCGAGACTAATTACCTCGCATTTACTTAGGGATGCACGCAAATGATGGATGTATGTATGTGGTACAAGCCGGGGACCCCCACGATGTTATGATTTATGTTTAAGTATTTTTAATTATGATTTTTAAATAAGCATCCTTATGTTATGTGCATTTAACTCATGCATTCATTCATGTTATGCATCTATGTCATGTCAAGTATGTCGTATGCTTATGTTTATGTCAAGAACCATGCCATGTCAAGTATGTCATATGCTTATGTTTATGTCAAGAACCATGCCATGTCAAGTATGTCTTATGCTTATGTTTATGTCATGAACCATGTCATGTCAAGTATGTCATATGCTTATGTTTTATTTCAAGAACTTCTCCATGTTAAATATTTTATGTGCTTATATTTTATGTCAAGTACTTCTTGTGACGGCCCGCCTTCTCTTTCTCTCCCTTAAGGCGGGCGCCACATTCACTTAACCTTAACTTTACCTTATTCTTAGCCTTAGGTTACAATTACTTGACTTCCCTTAACTTGCTCTGAATTTTTTTCCTTTTAAAAAACAACTTTCATTTTATTTGCTTTGCAAGGATTTAACCCCTAGACCTCTTAGTTGTAAAAGAGAAGCACTAACCATCTGCCCTTCAACACTTTCTTTTCAATGGTACCAGTCGACTGCTATATAGCCAGTCGACTGGTATCAGCCACAAAAACTTTCTGTGCCCCAGTCGACTGGCCTCATGGCAGTTGACTGGTGCATCGAACAGAAACTATCTGTTCGATAGGGCAGTCGACTGGTTCTGAACCAGTCGACTGGCACGCCTGAAACCTGCATTTACAGACCTGGGAACTCCTTTAAAGGGTCCATAATTCATACACTTCCAAAGCATATAAAGAAATAACTCCGAATCTATACTCTATACTAGTTTTATAAACATCTTAGCAACCCAAAACAAATCCATTTACTTGCAATTAGGATCTTTGCGGAATTTAAGAAACTATCAAAACATATGCCATCTATTGTAGAGTTTGTACTCAACTTGGTCTCTATGCAAGGTTTAAACAAAATTCTTACGCTTTACCAATCCCAAAACACAACCACAAGGTTCTACAAGACTTAGCCCGACGATCTCTTCCACGGTTCCGCCGCCATTGAACATCAATGCAAGTCCCGCTCGCCTCCCTAGCTTATGTTTTTTCTTTACCTTTGTCTGCAACAGAAGGAAATGCAACTAATAAGCGATTTGCTTAGTAAGTAAATCCTAACTCACAAATCCATGCGATCAATGATAAACATGCTCTTTTCAAATAAAGCTTGTTTCAAAACACATGCACTTTGAAATAGTTGCACAAGGAAACTTTCATATACTTATCATGCTCAATCATGCTTGAAAACATTTATTAGTATTAAAACATTGGCAAATCTAACATGCTCATAATTTCTTTTGAAACTTGCTACTTATGCATTGCCACACTTTAAACCACTAACTTCCTTGCTCTTGCTCTTTAACATGCTTGTAACATAACAATGTTAACATACATAGCAAAACATATGCGCAAACTGAAAACACTTACATATACTCATATACTTCAAAATAATAATCAACTTTCTCAAGCCTTGATACTGTACCATGGTATCAATGTACCAATGCGCGCATCCCTAATAGGTTTCGGGGTAGCTAGCCACCGCACCCTATTAGAGCTTCTTTCTTACTTTCTGTGGGCCTCTCATTTGCCCGGTTCATGTCACTTTACAAAAGTAAAATACTTTCTTACTCATAATGCTTGTATTTATCAAGCTAACTTTCTTTTTCATAAATCTTGCACTATAAACCTTTACCTTTTCTTATTTGGAACTTTCATCGAGCACCTTGCGTGCCCTTAACCCCAAAACTCCTTTTTGGGACTTTTCAAGAACTTACTCTTGTCATACTTAGGTCACATATACAAAAACTTACTCCAATTCATATTCTATGATAAAACATGTATTCTTTAGGAACTTAAAACACACAAATAAGAAAAACCATAATCTTAAAGCATACACTTAGATCACAAATATGGTTCTACAACAAGAAATACATGGCGAAACTACTTCTATTGCAGGTGAGTGATCTACTTACCCTTTTTCTTGAAGAAAACTCACTAAATATCTAGGAAACTCCTAGCGTAGCGCTCCTCTTCTCTTCCCTTGCGAGAAAACTTCACCCTTGGCCCTAGGGAAGAAGCCCTAGGTTTTCTACTTCAAGAGGAAGAAGAAGGAGGAGAAAACTCTCCTTTTCTTCCCTGTTTTTCGCAGCCTCCCAAACTGCTCGCGCGGCCTCCCGAAACCCTAAAAGGGGTCTTAACACAACTTAAGTGGAAGTTGAGACATCTCATCATGAAAAGGACTTACTTACCTATAATATTATTTCGCTTCATCCTTTTCTGTGCTTGATACCTTTGCCCAGCTGGTTACCCCAACTCCCTTAATGGCTTGCTTTGCCCTGTGGTCGCGAGATCAAACCCCGCCCGATCCCTTATTTTTTTTCCTTTTTATTTTAATCCAAAAAAATGTTATAAAATTCAGAAAAATTCCTAATAATTCACGAAAATTATTGGGTGTTACAATCCTCCCTACCTTATAAAAAGTTCATCCTCGAACTTAGAACAGCTCTGGATACCTTTGCCTCATGCTATCTTCTGATTCCCAAGTTGCCTCTTCATACTTCTGATTCAGCCATAAGACTTTTACTAGTGGTACCACTTTGTTCCTCAACTTCTTATCTGCTCGATCTATTATCTGAATAGGTCGACTTTCATAACTGAGATCTTCTTGAACTTGTACCATCTGTGGCTCAATCACTTAGTTGGCATCTGGGATATGCTTCTTTAGCATTGAGACATGGAACACATTGTGTATTGCTGACATCTTTGGAGGTTGCTCCAACTCATAAGCTACATTGCCAACTCTTTTCGTCACTAGGTAGGGTCCTATGTATCGAGGACATAGCTTGCCTTTCTTGTCGAATCTCATTACACCCTTCATAGGATCTACTTTGAGAAAACTGTATCCCCAATTTCAAACTCTAAAGGTCTACGACGTACATCGGCATAACTCTTCTGCCTACTCTGAGCAATTTCTATTCTCTGGCGGATACTCTTTATAGCTTCCGTGGTATCATCTATAAGGTCAGTCTGAGACCCCATTCCTTTCTTCTCACTACCTTCATACCAACAGAGGGGAGATCTACACTTTCTACCATAAAGAGCTTCATAGGGTGTCATACCAATAGTGGCTTGATAACTGTTGTTGTAGGCAAACTCAGCTAAACATAAATATTTGCACCAACTGCCTTTGAAATCTAATGCACAAGCTCTAAGCATATCTTCTAGAATTTGATTCACTCTCTCTATCTGTCCATCAGTCTGGGGATGGAAAGCTGTGCTAAACTTCAGTTTGGTGCCTAGCGCTGTCTGTACGCACTCCCAAAAGTGTGAAGTGAAACGACTATCTCTATAAGATATAATGGTCTTCGGGACTCCATGTAGTCGGATCACTTCCTGTACATATAGCTGGGCTAATCTTTCAATCGAATAAGACACTTTGATTGCCAAGAAGTGGGCAGACTTGGTCAATCTGTCTACTATTACCCAAATAGCGTCATAGCCATTAGTTGTCTTTGGTAGACCAACTATGAAATCCATGGCTATGTCTTCCCATTTCCACTCTGGAATCTGAATGGGTTGTAGGATACCTCCTGGTCTCTGGTGTTCTACTTTAACTCTCTGACATGTCAGGCAGGTGCTGACATACTTGGCTATGTCTCATTTCATTCCAGACTACCAAATCTTCTTTTCAAGTCCTGGTACATCTTAGTAGAACCACGGTGCATTGAGTAGGGTGTTCTATGGGATTCTTCAAGAATCTTCTTTCTCAGCTCTTCACTATTAGGGACACATAAACGGTCACCATAATAGAGTATCCCACTGTCAGATACTCTAAACTCTTTACTTTCTCCTTCTTGTATCTCTTGCTTGATCCTTTGGATATCAGAATCCTCAGCTTGCTCTTTCTGTATATCTTCAAGCAAGGTTGACTCTAGTGTCAATAGAGCTAACTGCCCATAAATGATCTCAACTCCATAATCTACTATTTCCTTCTGTAATGGTGGTGATAATGTTGACAAGGACATCAAGGTGGCACAAGTCTTTCTACTTAGTGCATCTGCTACTTTATTTGCCTTACCAGGGTGGTAAACGATCTCACAGTCATAGTCCTTCACTAACTCGAGCCACCTTCGCTGTCTCATATTGAGGTCTTTCTGAGTGAAGAAATATTTCAGACTTTGGTGATCTGTATAAATCTTGTACTGCACTCCATACAGATAATGTCTCCATATTTTTAGAGCGAAGACCATAGCTGCCAACACCAGATCATGAGTGGGGTAATTCTTTTCATAATCCTTGAGTTGCCTGGAAGCATAAGTTATGACTTTGCCTTCTTGCATAAGTACGACTCCAAGTCCTAGCTTTGATGCATCACTGTATATATCAAAGCTCTTATCACCTTCGGGTACTGTAAGAATAGGAGCACTTGTCAGTCTCTTCTTCAACTCAAGAAAACTCTGCTCACAGTCTTCAGTCCACTCATACTTCTTATTCTTTCTGGTAAGGGCTGTAAGTGGAGAAGCTATCTTTGAAAATTCCTCTACAAACCTTCTGTAGTACCCTGCTAATCCCAGAAAACTTCTGATCTTACTAGCATTCATTGGTCGACTCCAGTTACTAACTGCTTCAATCTTGGCTGGGTCTACCATAATACCTTCCTTGGAAATGATGTGGCCTAGGAAGGCCACCTGGTCAAGCCAAAACTCACACTTTGAGAATTTGGCGTACAACTCCTTCTGATGTAAGGTTTGCAATACCATCTTCAGGTGTTCGGCATGTTCTTCCTGAGTCTTTGAATACACTAGGATATCATCAATAAAGACAATGACGAACTTATCCAGAAAATCCTTGAACACTCTATTCATTAGATCCATAAACGTCGCAGGGGTGTTTGTCACTCCAAAGGGCATGACCACAAACTCATAGTGCCCATATCTTGTACTGAAAGCAGTCCTTGGCACATCACTCTCCTTCACTCTGAGCTGATGGTAACCTGATCGCAGATCTATTTTGGAGAACACCGTGGCTCCCTTCAACTGATCGAATAAATCATCTATCCTTGGCAAGGGATATCTGTTCTTGATGGTTACCTTATTCAAGGCTCGATAATCTATACACATTCGCATGGATCCATCTTTCTTCTTGACGAACAACACAGGAGCTCCCCAGGGTGAATGACTAGGGCTGATGAAACCCTTGTCGAGCAGCTCTTGTAACTATTTTTGCAGCTCTTTCAGTTCTGCTGGTGCCATGCGATAAGGTGCCTTTGAAATTGGGTTGGTTCCTGGAACCAACTCAATTTCAAATTCAATTTCTTGATTGGGAGGGAGTCCTGGTAACTCTTCAAGAAACACCTCTGGATAGTCACAGACTACCCGTACCTCTTTTTACTTTAACTCTTCTCTTTGCCTTGCATCTACTATAAGCGCTAATAACCAGAACATCCATTATCTAATATTCTCTGAGCTTGTAAGGTAGATAAGAACCTTTTTGTCTTTCTCTTTGGGTCTCCAATAAACTCAAATGGAGGTTCTGCTTCTGGTGTGAACTTGACTTTTCTTTTGCGGCCTTCATTAGAGGCACTATACTTGCTCAAGAAATCCATCCCTAAAATGATCGAAATCCTTCATCTCAAGGACTACTAAATCACTATAGAGCTCTCGGTTGGAAATTTGAATTAATACAGCTCGTAGCCATTAAGTAGATGTCATGACCTCTCCCGAAGGTAAGGTTGTTAAGAACTTCATCGTTCAACATTTCTGGTGGCCTTTGTACTATTTAAGTAGTGCTCAGTGATCAAAGCACTACTTATCAGTTCTTCGAAGGGTTGCGGCCTCTTAACACCACTGGCCACATTTAACGCTATCTCAGGCCTTCACATTTTCAACATTAGCCTGACTCTTTCTTTTTCAGTGCTAACTAGCTCTGGGCACAGATGAGCTAACCGCTTAAACATCTTCACTGCTTCATCCACGGATAGTTCTCCTTGTCTGGACTCCATGAATTCATCATAGTGCTTGTTGGATACTCGCATGTGAAAGTATTCTTCGAAGAACTCAGTCTCGAAGTTGGCCCATGTCATTTGGCTGACATTTCTCTTGGCATTGACTCTCTCCTACTATATTCTAGCATCTCCCATAAGGCAGAAAAATGCACACTTTATCTTCTCTACTTCAGGCCAGTCCAGTAGTTCAACTATGCTTTCTCAAGTTTTGAACCATGCTTGAGCATCCCATGGTTCGCTTGTGCCTGAGAAGTTCCCTGGCTTTAGTTTCTGCTACTGAATAAGGTATGCTTCTTGCCTTACCCCCTTACCAGGACTACTGATGTAACCGATGGATCATCGATCACAACTGGTGTCGTAACTGTAACGACCCGACCCATTTGGCGGTCTCGACCGTCGACCGTCGACCGTGCCGTTACTCTACTACTGGTCTTCCCGCCCCTGGCCAGCGGGTTTTTCCCTTCCTCAGGATTCGAACTCTAGACCTCCAGGCTAAAGTACTAGAGTTTATGAATCCTGATACCAATTGAGCTATCATAATATTTCATGATAATATTCATGAATTCATAATATTTCATAATATTCCATAAATATTATTTCATAATATTTTTAATATTTCATATTCATGAATCTATAATATTTCATGATAATATTTCATGAATTCCATAATATTTCATATTCATGAATTCATAATATTTCATAATAATTCATGATAATATTTCATGAATTTCATAATATTTCATATTCATGAATTCATAATATTTAATAATAATATTTCATAATATTTCATATGGAAAATTTTGGGGTGTTACAATCCTCCCTCCCTTATAAAAAGTTCGTCCCGAACTTTAAAATAATTCTGGATACTTTAATCATATTGCCTCCTCCTGTTCCCAGGTGGCTTCTTCGAATTGTTCGTTCCGCCACAGAACCTTTACTAAGGGCATTTCCTTGTTCCTTAGCTTTCTGACTTCCCGATCTAAGATCTGAATAGGTTGGTTTTCATAACTTAGGTCCTTATTTGTCGCGTGGTTACTATTGGGTATATGAGATCTTATTGTCTCATTACCCCGATTGCTACGTCCTCTAGCCATATCTATCATATAGTCGATAAATGACTACATAAGAATTAATATTACTTTCACTTGTTATGCAAGTGTTAATCATCTCCATATAATCACGACTGTACATGAAATAAATAAAGCAAGGTTAGGATCTCTTACTTGGAAGCGGCAGGATGAAGCTTGATGTGTGTGTGTAGTGGGGAAGGCAGACCTGCTCTGATACCAACTTGTAACGCCCGCCCCTCCTTACACTAGGGCAGGGTTACGCGAACATAAATTTTTTTTTTCGTTTTAGCGGAAGCATTTTGAAACTTGAAACTTGAACATGATACATGTATAATCTTGTACTTGAACATGTAAGGCATGAAACCATTTAAACATCTTAGACATTGAGGAGAGCATGCTAGGTACCTTCACATTCTTATTTGCATAATAGAAGCATGCCACATAGTCATTTCTTAAGACAGAGGAGTAAGTATGAGGAAGGATAACATAATACTAAAGTTCTTTAGCAAGTATAAACTAAGTACTTAGCATATGAGCAAGAGTGAGCATGAAATATCCATATGAGTCTAATTATCTGCAAGTAGCAACTTAGTAAGTATGATTCAACATTTAACATGCAATACTCAGCATATGCATAACTAAATAAAACATGAGTAGATCTTCTTCCACCATGCCACCACCACACACATCTTTGCCCCTCCTGCTGCTCCCTTTAGTTTATCCATTCCTTACCCTTTTCTGCAGTACAAGGGAAACATGGAAACTATAAGCATATAGCTTAGTAAGATCCTTTCCTACTCACAAAATCATACGTTCCATCAAGTAGAGAAAACATCATGTCATAACAGTGCATAGCATTAAAACACTTAACTTAACATAGCATAAGGGAGCATATGTACTTATCATAAGAAGCATACTTGAACTTAACATAATTCACCTTTATAGCATAATAGTCATATAGTCATGACAAGAAATGTGAATGCAAGATGCTCTTTTGAAAACATGCATAGGATGAGTTCATGCATATGCTTTTCTTAAAATCATACATATAGGTACTTAAACATACATCCATCATCATTGGGGGATCCCGGCTTGTACCTCTTACATACATACATAATGCGCGCATCCCTAATAGGCCGAGGTAGCTAGTCTCTAACCTACTAGGGAAACTAGGTCCGTTCATAGTCCGTCGACCTAGGGGCATCCCCTTACTAGGTCCGTTCATAGTCCGTCGACCTAGGGGCTTCCCTTACTAGGTCCGTTCATAGTCCGTCGACCTAGGGGCTTCTCGGGAGCCCATCCCCTTACTAGGTCCGTTCATAGTCCGTCGACCTAGGGGCTGCATCCGGAGCCCACCCGTGGACCTTGCTAGGATCCGGTACAAGCCATACAAAGTAAAATAGCATACATGGATTTTATCATATCGTAAGCATAGCATATTCTTGTTTCTTACTAGGTCCGTTCATAGTCCGTCGACCTAGGGGTTGCATAGCACATTCTTATCATATCATAAGCATATCATCATAACCTATCACATCATTGTCATATCATAAGCATGGCATGCCTCTTATCTTATCATGAAGAGTGCTCTTAGTCCCGACTTACAGGGAAGCATCTCTTAGGCATTTCATCATACATAAGCCATGCTTAACATAAGGGTGCTTAAAGAGCTTAAACATAGACATGTACATCATGATTCTTAGAGCATGAAAAAGCATGGGAAAAGACATGTTATCACCTATACTACTCATAGCATATCATGAGTATCCTTGGCGTGCCTAATTAGGGTTCTAGCTTCCCCCTTAGCCCACATTCTTATTTAATCAGAAAATTCCAGCATATAAACTCTATGTTTAGAGCATGATAAACCATGAAAAACATTACCCTAACATCATACATTAAGGTAGGCATCATAGGGGAGACATTAGAAGGCATGTTGGGGTTGTTACCCCTTTTTAAGTCCTACTTATCATTCTTTACAGAAAATTCCAGCATACATACCTTAGTTTCCAAGCATGTTAAAACCATGAATAAACCATATTTACATCATATATCATCTTACATATCATAGGAAGGGTCATTATCAAGCATACTAGGAGTTTAAACCTCTCTAAGCCCTAAAAGAGGTCCTTGACCGAAAATTCCAGCAAGCCTACTCTGGGTTTTTGGGGGCTTAAGGACAAGGAAAACATCATATTATCATCATCTATTTAGTCACACATCATGAGGAAAAACATATGCAAGTATAGGAGTAGTTTAAACTCTCGCAAGCCCTAAAAAAACCTTCTTGGCCGAAACATCAAGAGCTTCATCCTATGTTTAAACCATTTTAGGCACTCGAACTATTGTAATGCAGGTGAGGGGATTACTTACTTCCTTTCGTTTGAATTATACTACCCTAACTCTTTAGGGTACCCTTTGGTTGAAAGAGAGTGAGAGTTTCTTTGCTAAGACTTTCTCTAGAACCTTTGGCCCTAGTAGAGAGCAAGGTCCTTGGGTGAGATCTCCTTCCTTCCAAACCCCTAGGGTTGGAGCCCTAGGTTTACTTTTCGAAAATTGATAAGGGGAGGGGCTTGGGTTTCGGTGGAGAAGGGTGAGGAAGAAGAAGAAGAAGAAGAGGAAGTTATTCCAACTTCCCTTATTTATACTTCTCTCATGAAAAGACATGTCTCTTTACTTCCCTAGCTTTTAACAAGCATGTTTCTTATTCCCTCAACAAGAAACATTGCTTGGTTCATTGGTTATGACATGGTGAGTGCATCTAGGAGGTTCAAGGTTCAATCCTTGCTTCCTCCTTTTTATCACATTTTGCACTAATCCATATCAAAGCCCATTAAGCCAAGCCCATCATGAAATTTCATAATATTAATAATATTCCATGAATTCATAATATTCCATAATATTTCATGATAATATTTCATGAATTCCATAACATCTCATATTCATGAATTCATAATATTTAATAATAATATTTCATGAATTCATAATATTTCATAATATTTCATGAATTTCCTAATATTTCATATATAGAATCATCATGAAGAATCATAATATTATGAATTCATGAATATGAAATATTATGAAATTCATGAAATATTATCATGAATTATTATGAAATATTATGAATTCATGAATATGAGATATTATGGAATTCATGAAATATTATCATGAAATATTATGAAACATTATGAATTAATGAATATGAAATATTATGGAATTCATGAAATATTATCATGAAATATTATGAAACATTATGAATTCATGAATATGAGATATTATGGAATTCATGAAATATTATCATGAAATATTATGAAATATTATGAATTCATGAAATATTATTATTAAATATTATGAATTCATGAATATGAGATGTTATGGAATTCATGAAATATTATCATGAAATATTATGGAATTCATGAAATATTATCATGAAATATTATGAAACATTATGAATTCATGAATATGAAATATTATGGAATTCATGAAATATTATCATGAAATATTATGAAACATTATGAATTCATGAATATGAGATATTATGGAATTCATGAAATATTATCATGAAATATTATGAAATATTATGAATTCATGAAATATTATTATTAAATATTATGAATTCATGAATATGAGATGTTATGGAATTCATGAAATATTATCATGAAATATTATGGAATATTATGAATTCATGGAATATTATTAATATTATGAAATTTCATGATGGGCTTGGCTTAATGGGCTTTGATATGGATTAGTGCAAAATGTGATAAAAAGGAGGAAGCAAGGATTGAACCTTGAACCTCCTAGATGCACTCACCATGTCATAACCAATGAACCAAGCAATGTTTCTTGTAGAGGGAATAAGAAACATGCTTGTTAAAAGCTAGGGAAGTGAAGAGACATGTCTTTTCATGAGAGAAGTATAAATAAGGGAAGTTGGAATAACTTCCTCTTCTTCTTCTTCTTCTTCCTCACCCTTCTCCACCGAAACCCAAGCCCCTCCCCTTATCAATTTTCGAAAAGTAAACCTAGGGCTCCAACCCTAGGGGTTTGGAAGGAAGGAGATCTCACCCAAGGACCTTGCTCTCTACTAGGGCCAAAGGTTCTAGAGAAAGTCTTAGCAAAGAAACTCTCACTCTCTTTCAACCAAAGGGTACCCTAAAGAGTTAGGGTAGTATAATTCAAACGAAAGGAAGTAAGTAATCCCCTCACCTGCATTACAATAGTTCGAGTGCCTAAAATGGTTTAAACATAGGATGAAGCTCTTGATGTTTCGGCCAAGAAGGTTTTTTTTAGGGCTTGCGAGAGTTTAAACTACTCCTATACTTGCATATGTTTTTCCTCATGATGTGTGACTAAATAGATGATGATAATATGATGTTTTCCTTGTCCTTAAGCCCCCAAAAACCCAGAGTAGGCTTGCTGGAATTTTCGGTCAAGGACCTCTTTTAGGGCTTAGAGAGGTTTAAACTCCTAGTATGCTTGATAATGACCCTTCCTATGATATGTAAGATGATATATGATGTAAATATGGTTTATTCATGGTTTTAACATGCTTGGAAACTAAGGTATGTATGCTTGAATTTTCTGTAAAGAATGATAAGTAGGACTTAAAAAGGGGTAACAACCCCAACATGCCTTCTAATGTCTCCCCTATGATGCCTACCTTAATGTATGATGTTAGGGTAATGTTTTCATGGTTTATCATGCTCTAAACATAGAGTTTATATGCTGGAATTTTCTGATTAAATAAGAATGTGGGCTAAGGGGGAAGCTAGAACCCCAATTAGGCACGCCAAGGATACTCATGATATGCTATGAGTAGTATAGGTGATAACATGTCTTTTCCCATGCTTTTTCATGCTCTAAGAATCATGATGTACATGTCTATGTTTAAGCTCTTTAAGCACCCTTATGTTAAGCATGGCTTATGTATGATGAAATGCCTAAGAGATGCTTCCCTGTAAGTCGGGACTAAGAGCACTCTTCATGATAAGATAAGAGGCATGCCATGCTTATGATATGACAATGATGTGATAGGTTATGATGATATGCTTATGATATGATAAGAATGTGCTATGCAACCCCTAGGTCGACGGACTATGAACGGACCTAGTAAGAAACAACAATATGCTATGCTTACGATATGATAAAATCCATGTATGCTATTTTACTTTGTATGGCTTGTACCGGATCCTAGCAAGGTCCACGGGTGGGCTCCGGATGCAGCCCCTAGGTCGACGGACTATGAACGGACCTAGTAAGGGGATGGGCTCCCGAGAAGCCCCTAGGTCGACGGACTATGAACGGACCTAGTAAGGGAAGCCCCTAGGTCGACGGACTATGAACGGACCTAGTAAGGGGATGCCCCTAGGTCGACGGACTATGAACGGACCTAGTTTCCCTAGTAGGTTAGAGACTAGCTACCTCGGCCAATTAGGGATGTGCGCATTATGTATGTATGTAAGAGGTATAAGCCGGGATCCCCCAATGATGATGGATGTATGTTTAAGTACCTATATGTATGATTTTAAGAAAAGCATATGCATGAACTCATCCTATGCATGTTTTCAAAAGAGCATCTTGCATTCACATTTCTTGTCATGACTATATGACTATTATGCTATAAAGGTGAATTATGTTAAGTTCAAGTATGCTTCTTATGATAAGTACATATGCTCCCTTATGCTATGTTAAGTTAAGTGTTTTAATGCTATGCACTGTTATGACATGATGTTTTCTCTACTTGATGGAACGTATGATTTTGTGAGTAGGAAAGGATCTTACTAAGCTATATGCTTATAGTTTCCATGTTTCCCTTGTACTGCAGAAAAGGGTAAGGAATGGATAAACTAAAGGGAGCAGCAGGAGGGGCAAAGATGTGTGTGGTGGTGGCATGGTGGAAGTGTAACGCCCCAAAATTTCCATTTTTAGTTCTTAAAGTCCTTAGAATTATTTAGAAATGGTTTAGAAATGTTCTAGATATTTTTAGGAGTTTTTAGAGTATTTTTATGGAATTTTCCGAGTCCGTTTGGTATTTTTGGAAAAAGAAAAAGAAAAAAAAAGGGGAAAATGGAAAAAAAACCAATTAAGTGCAGCGGGTGGATCGAACACGCGACCACCGCGAGACCACACAAACGCGCAACCGGCTGAGCTAGGGGTATCAAGCACAACAAGGGATGGAGAGAAGGATATTTGAGGGGCAGTTAGGTCGATCCACCCCCTTAGGTATAAATAGGTTATTAAAGAGAGAAGTTTTATTTTCTCTCAAACCCTCTCCCTCTCCCAAGGTTGCGCCGACCTCTCTCCCTCTCCTCTCTTGGGCGACGCCGACCAACATCAAGGCCAAGAGGGCCGGCCAAAACTCTTCTCCAAGAGATAATTCCTATATTCGGGATCCCCGCGACGAGAGGAACGCGTAGGCGCGAAGAATTCTCCGAGATCTCAAGTTTCTCCCGAGCTCTAGACGTCAATCTTGGTTGTAAGTCCAAGATATCAAAGTAAGTACTGCTCACCTGCAGTAAGAGGCAGTTTTTCCGCGAGAATTTCCTTTAAAAGTTTTTAGAAGAGATATTTCCTTTTTGTTTGAGTTTTTGCATGTGATCTTAGTTCATTATATGCTTATATATGTTGATTAATACCCTATATGAGTTTAGGGTCCAAGAAAAGCTATGAGAAAAGAAAAGAAAAGATAAAGATAAGAAAAGAAAAGGCCAAGGCCTTGAGAAATCCCCAAAAGTCAAGACTTAGGGATTTTAGCACGCAAGGTGCTCCAGAAAATGCCAAGGCATTTACATATAAGAAAGAAAAGAAAGAAAAGCTATTTTATTTTATAAGGCCAGTACCCGGCGTCCAAGGGCATCGTTAAAGAAATCTAGGTGTCCAATTCCAAGGTCTTGGCCCTGGTAGACCAAGGTCTGCTCTATTAGGATTGGTGGCTCGCTACCCCAACCTTTTAGGGAACGCGCATATGAGATGGTACTTACGTCTTCAGTGGATCCAAGTGATTATTATTTTCAAGTATATGCTTTAGCAAAGTTTCGAAAATTTAAAGAGTTTTCAAAAAGTTAAAGAATAGCTAAAGTTTCCAAGTTGAGCCAAGAAAAGTAAAATGAGATTTATTATTGCTTGAGTATGCATGTTTGAGCTATACATGTCCTTAGTTTTCTTTCAAGCATATTAGTATCTCATATGATGTTCAGTTTGATCTAGAAGCATGTTTGCATATTTCGAGTTTTTGTGAGCTAGATAGTACTTACTAAGCTTTTTGCTTACTAGTTGCATTTTCTCTTATTGCAGATAAAGGTAAAGGCAAGCAATTCTGAAGGAAGACGACGAGGCGGTGCTGAGTAGAGTGTGTGTGGTGGCTGATTATGGAGAGATCGTTGGCGCAAGACAATTTAGCTATTAATTCATAATGTTATAGATCATTTGAATTTCAAGTTCTTGCTTTATAAAGTTTAACGAACATTTGAGCTTTGGATAGTTTTACATGCTCAATTTCTTAGAGTAAAGATTTCATGTCATTTCATTTAGCTTATATATTCTTATGCTTGCATTGGATGAGTGGAAATGTGAGTAGATGGAGATATTGATACTTTGTTAGGATAATAGACACATGTGCCAAGATAGTATCAAATTCTCTTTGATTTAAGTTTTATTGCTTATAAATGTTTAGAAAAGTTGCATTCACATTTCATAATGCTTTAGCAAGGTCATAGAACATGTATTTGGTGTTATGAATGTATAGAAGTCAAGATTGGTACAAACTTTAGTGTTAAAGTTCATATAACTTGTATAGTTTAATTTCTTCCACAAAAGTCCAAATTTCAAGTTTATGGATTCGTTTTGATTGGCTAAACTCATTTGAAAAATGTCATAGAGTATAGAAATGGTATCATAGGTTTATATGGCTCGAAAATACATGATTGGTGGACCTTTGAAGCAAGTGTCGAAACCTGAAAATTCAGATTTCAGGCTATCAGTCGACTGATACAGTATCAGTCGACTGATACCCGAAAACTGAGTTGGGTGAGGCAGGTTTCAAAAAGTACCATTTTACGAGTTTTTGAGAAAGTAAGTGTGACATGGTATCATGCATGACTACTTAAGTTAGAATATCATTCTTAGATGAATTTAAAAAGAAAAAAAAAGATTTCCGCATTTTTAGTCATGTATCAAAAGTAGAGAAGTAGAGAGAAGTAACGATCCGTCTGAAGCAGAGAAGGCGGGTCGCTACAGTTGGTATCAGAGCAGTTCCCATTCTCCAGCATCACACACACATCAGCATCAACCTTGCCGTCTTCAAGTAAGAAAGCTTTAAGTTTCAGTTTTTCTATTGCTCCTTTACTTAACTTCAGTATAGAGAAATGCTTAAGTACTTACTCATATGTGCATAGAACAAGGAAGCATGTTTAATCCCTTAGTATCACGGAATCATGTTTAATCCCTAGAATGGACATTAGGATACTAAGTAAGAAGATAAGTTTATACCTAGAGATGTAGTAGTGATTTCTTGTTCCTTTATGCATTATTAGATGGCAAGAAGAGGCCGAGCTCCTAATGCTAATAACAGAACTCCAGTTCAAGATAACAGTGAGCCTGGCACAGAACAGCCAAACCTGATGGCAGTCATTGCTCAAATGCAAGCTCAGATTACAGAACAACAGAAGACCATCGCCACACTGATGGCGAATCAGCACCTAGTGCCCCCTACACCACCCACAGCAGGAGTGGGAACTCCAGTAGTGGCTGAAGTTCCACCAGTCCCACAAGAGACCCCTGCGGTGAATCGAAGACAAGAAGCATACCTCGTCCAGTGGCAGAGGCTGAAACCCGAAAGCTTCTCTGGCACGACTGAGCCCTGGGATGCCCAGGCTTGGTTCAAGATTTTAGAGAGCACAATGGAGCTTCTTGACTAGCCAGAGGTCGAGAAGGTCAAATGTGCCTCCTTCTGCCTAACTGGAGATGCTCGTATGTGGTGGGAGCGAGTCAAGAGTAAGAAGATAGTCAACCAGATGAGCTGGGCAGATTTTGAGCACGAGTTCTATGAGGAATTTTTCCACATGAAGGTTACCAACAAGCACTTCGAGGACTTCATGGAGTTCAGACAGGGTATCCTACCAGTGGGAGAAGCAGTCGCAAAGTTCAACAGACTAGCTCACCTCTGCCCAGAGCTAGTCGGCACAGAGAAGGAGCGAGTCAGACTGATGCTCCGCATGCTGAACCCTGAGATAGCACTCAACGTGAACAGCGGGATGCACCGACCCCATACCAGCGAGGAGTTGGTCAGTAGTGCTCTAATCTCAGAGCACTACTTGAATAGCATCAAGGCACAGCAAGCACAGCAGAAGCCAGTCCTGATAGAGAACAAGACAATAGGAGGCCAGAAGCCTCAGCCAAATAGCCAAAACTGGAAGAACAAGAACCACAAAAGGAAGCAGTGGCCTGGCAGCCAAAAAGGGAAACCAGAGAATAAGCATGCTAGGTATCAACCTTGTCCTAAGTGTGGGAGGAACCATCCAGGAGCATGCCTTTTCGGTGTAACTGGATGCTATTCATGTGGACAAGAGGGACACAGATCCAAAGAATGCCCGAACAAGTTCAAAGTACTTCCTCAGCAGTCCG
>JAGFNQ010007802.1:0-61137 GCA_024364735.1 Boesenbergia rotunda | reverse complement strand
ATAAATGAGGTTTCTTACTATTCCAAAGTAGCAGAGACTACTTTGGTCGGGACTCTGTTTAGCAAGTAAACAGCTGTCTTAAGCGCATAACCCCAAAAGGATTTTGGAAGAGTTGCATGATTCATCATAAATTTAACCATGTCCATCAAAGGTTCGATTAGCCTCTCAGATACACCATTATGCTGTGGTGTATAAGGCGGAGTCCATTGAAACAATATTCCATTGTCCCTAAGATAATCTTGAAACTCTTGACTTAAGTATTTACCACCCTGATCGGATCGAAGTATCTTAATACTTTTGCCAAGCTGTTTCTCTACTTCACTTTTGAACTCTTTGAATTTCTCAAAAGCTTCAGATTTGTGTTTCATTAAGAACACATACCCGAATCGTGAGTGATTATCGATAAAGGTAATGAAGTAGCTATAGCCTCCTTGTGCAAGAGTTGACATTTGTCTACATACATCAGTATGTATTAGACTAAGCAATTCTCCCACTGGTTTACCTTTTCCGGAAAAGGGTAATTTGGCCATCTTGCCTTTTAGGCATGATTCACATGTATCAAATGAACCGGGTTCAAATGATTCCAGAATTCCACATCGCTATAATTTGGTCATGCGTTTCTTGCTTATATGGCCAAGACGACAATGCTACATGTAAGAGTCTATTTGATTATCTATTCGAGCACGTTTGTTGCTAACTTCGATATTGAAAACGTCACCGGATAAATCTAACGTGTAGATACCATTGCATAAAGTTCCGGTCCCATAAAGAAGACTATTTAAAGTTATGTAACAACAATTGTTACTAAAAGTTAAATGGCAATGTTCTTTATTAACGAAGAAACAAAATAACAATTATCCAATTCTAAGACAAGTCCAGTAGGGGGCTTTAGCAAATATGTTCCGATGGCAATAGCAGCAATCTTTGCTCCATTTCCAACTCGCAAATTCGTTTCTCCCTTGACGAGTCTTCTTCTATTCCTTAGCCCCTGTATGTCATTACATATATGTGAGCTACACCCAGTATCAAGTACCCAGGTGTACGAGGAAATAGAGTGACATTCAATAACGAAGATGCCTGAAGATGATGGGGCATCGGATGCCTTCTTCTTCAAGGACTCAAGATAAACCTTGCAGTTTCTTCGCCAGTGGCCCTCCTTGCCACAATGATGGCAAGTGCCTTTTGGTGCTTTTTCAATCCTTTTGTCCTTAGTTAATTTATTGGTGTCCAAAATGGAACGCAAATTCAGAGAAGACATGATCAAGTGATTATCCTAGAAATACAAATTGAGGTTATATGATGAGAATGATAAAGAATGCATCAATATACATTCATTAAATCCTATTTATTTTTCGAATTGAATAACCCTTTTTATCAATTCGGGAGATCGTAGGAACATCTCCAAATAGGTTGATATCCATCCATAGATAAGAACAACCATGGCTGGGGCCATCAAGTTATTCTTAGCTATGAAGGTAGGTAATTATACCGATTACATATTACATATATGTAACTATCACATTATGCTATCAACTAATTAAATGTTTGCATAAATCATTGGGTTGTTAACTCATTAACAAGTATGCAACAATATACATAGCACCCAACTGCACCTCTCTTTACATCGACCTTGGCTGTGGCACAACAAATCGATGCTCCAAGCTTAAGGCTGACCCATTAATCAAGAAATAGTTTTAATATGGTTGGAGCTCATTCAACCGTTTAGTCAGGCTTGGATGTGTCCAACAACCAAAACTAAGGATTGACCTCTGACTCCAATTATATTAATCATAAACTAATTCCATGGTTTGAACATGTCAAGGTTCAAGCCGGGCATGGATGTGTCCATCAACCCAAACGAGAAACAAAACTCCGGTTCTAACCATATTAATGGAAGGTGTTGGCCTTAATATTTTGTAAGGGGTTTTGGGTCTCATCCTTTTCTTTTATGCACATTCATGACATATAATTATGTCATGTTCTAACGATTTCCTTAATAAAGTATGTATGTGACTTAATTTATCAAGTCTCATTAATTGAATTAGGAACCGGATTTCCTAATTCTAATTTCACACTTTATTCAAGGAATTGTTTTGGGAAACAATTTCCTAAATTGTCATAATCAATTTCGGAAATAATATGTTTAAGACTTTGATTTCTCTAAATCAAATCTTATTAAATTAAGAGACAGATTCCCTTAATTCAACCACATATTATTTTCATGAAAATCTTATTTAAGGAAATATACTCTATAGGAAATAATTTTCCTAATTAATTTTGGAGATAATAATATGTAAGAGCATCACCTCATAAATCAAATAAGGAAATTATCGTTTGAGAATCACCTCAAAATTTTTCAAGATTTGATCACATATTTTATTTATGGAAAATTAATATCAATAAATAACTTAATTTGGACTGCTCCCAGAGGCTCAATCCAAAATAAGAATTTATAGATAATATAATTTGGACGGCTCCCCGAGGCTTAATCCAAATTAAACATTTGACAATTTAAATTCAATTTAGGAAATTTAATTATATCAACTAACTTTAAATTGGACGGCTCCCCGAGGCTCAATCCAAAATAAAGAATTTTATAAATAATTTAATTTCCAATTATGAATTTAAATGTCAATTAATATTCCCATAATTTGTCTAGACTTTCTTGAAAGAAAGTGCCCAAAATTGCAAGCTTTCCATAAATGGAAAGTTTCCAAAAATAAAAGATTTTTAGAATAATTCTAAGTTTTGGTACAAAGAAAACTTACGTATTTCCAAAATTGGAAAATTTCCAAAATAGAAAATTTCCAAAATTGGAAAGTTTCCAAAAATGGAAAGTTTTCACAATTATCATAAAATTTCAGAAACAGGGATATTTCAAAAGTTTACGAAATTTCATGAGGATTTCCAAACCTTGAAATTCCTAAATCTAAAATTTACCATAATTGGAAAGTTTCCATAATTGAAAATTTTTTCAAAATTGAGATCATGACAAAGTTTTCCGCAAAACAATTATATGATTATGTCGAACACTAACCGGCTCTGATACCACTGTTGGGACCGGGTGCATGTTGACATGGATGCGGGTTCGTAATTTTAAAATTAATTACGTACAGCGGAAGGTTTAGCATAAATAATTTCTCAAATTATTTAACCACACTTCTAAGCATGCAACCTTATCTTGTGTAGACATGATCATATATTTAAAATTTTACAGAAACGTAAACTAATTTACTTATTACCTCACGTAACTCGAAGGAAGGGACGAGATCCAACCGTAAGCGTCCCTTGGAAGCTCCGCCTCTATTCGTGTCCACGCTGAGTATCTTCGGGATGACTTCGCAAAGCCACGAGTTTCGTGTTCTCGAGAACTACTAGATTCTCCGAGAATGCGACAAGAAAACTAAGAGGGAAGTAATCACATCGGAAAAATTCACCACCAAGGTTGGCCGGAATCACAATTCCGGCGAGAAGGAGGAAGATGACTTGCGCCCAATCCCAAGGTGATGATGGCCGGAGAGGAAGATCGTCCCAACGGAAGAACTTCATCACCTCGGTGCTTCTCCTTGTGCTCACGGCAAGAAGAAAGGGGGAGAGGCTTGTGGCCGACCAAGAGGAAGAAGAGAGGAGAGGGAGAGAGCCCAAGCAAGAATACTTGGATTATTTCGAATTATTTCCAAGCCTTGCCTTGGGTCCTTTATATAGTAGCCTCTCAACCGCCAAGTCTCCTTTTTCTTATGGAATAAATTTTCATAAGAAATTTATCATATAAATATTCTATGACTTATTCCATCATGCCAAGTCTTGATTTTATATCATGGTTATAATCATATTTTTATTCATGATAAAATAAACCAAGTCTCTTTTTTCTTATGGAATAAATTTTCATAAGAAATTTATCATATAAATTTCTTTATATAAATTTCTTTATCATGGTAAATCAATCCATGATTGATTTTATAAAATAAAATAAACTAATCCATGGTTCATTTTAATTTCCATAAAAAATAAACCAAACCTTGGTTTATATAAAAATTTATATCATCCATAATTTTATAAAACAAATCACACTTGATTTATTTTATAAATTGAACCAAACAATTTGGTTCCCTCCCTTTGTTGTGGTCGGCCAAGCAAAGAGGGTGGGGACCCTCTTTGGCCGGCCTATCCAGGCCACGCCCCAATGAATTAAACTCATTTAATTCATCTATTAAGTCTTCAAAAGACTTAGTCATTTTACGCTTCCGATGCGTCTCTGAAAAATTCAGATTCGACTTATCGTTTGGCTCAACCAAACCTAATCTCTCTTGATTGGAAAATCTAATTTTCAACTCATTTTAAATCCCTCGGATTACTCGTAGTGCATGTGACTAAATAGGCTTTCGATTTATGTTGGTCATCTATAATTAACCAATTATAGAACGATCATGAGTGGCACCTAGTAGTACATCATGATCCCCAATTAATCGAAAGATCAACGGTTGACCTCAGAAACAATTCTGAAACCCTTCAGCAGCTACAATGATTTGTGCCTCATTCCCTTCACCATCTTATACCCACTTAGTTCAGGACATGGTCTATGTGAGTCAGTCCCCACTAGGCTGACTACGTCACACCTAGCCCAAGTAACATTTTCTCGTCCTACGGATTCTAATTACTCTCATGTATCTAAGAGATTCATACTCTGAACATGTCATGCTCTGGCCAGAGGCTTCGAGTAACAATCCGACGACAGGCCTTGGGTATACATCTCCTCGCAAGGAGTGGTGAATCCTTTGTAGGCTGTTCAAACATCTTCGGGCACTTCGGCTTATACCCAATCATCCTGGGTCCACACCTCCTTGGAGATGCTTGCTTAAGATGTCAAAGTATAAGTCTCCATGACCAAGTTGACTTGAACACCGCAAGTCAAAGGAATATCGCACTTAAGCTGCAGTAAGAACTTCACTGACATGTCTGTATATGTAGACTACCATATGAAGTTTTACAGTCAGTCACTCCAATGAACTAGTTCCCTTAACTAGCATTCATGTTTATCTCCGGACATCCCAATGTCACCAGCCAGTGAGAATCAGCTGATTAGTGAATAACCCATGCTAGTCTCAACAGAATTGATAGTGTCCGTATTTATCAATTCATCGACTAGGGACAATTTCAATACTTCACAATTGCACATGTAGAGATAATCACTAGTTGTGAATTCATCACAAATTCTCTCATGCTGTGAATTGTATTGCGGACATTCAGTAAATGAGTTCAAGATCTCAATCAAATACATAAACATGTATACTCAAATAGTGAATATTCATTTATTAAAATAAATGATTACAATCATAAGGCGATTGCCTTAGGACACTTCTCTCATATCACTAAAAAATAGCACTTTTCGTTGGATTCTCTACAAGATTGTTAGCGCAACGGAAACAATAATATGCAAAAACAAGAAAGAACAATGCTAACAATCGGAATTTATTTGGTATCCACCCAATGGGTGACTAATCCAAGGATCCACGCACGTACTCCACCTCCACTATGAAAAATCTCCTTCAGGTGGAGAAACCTTTACAGCGGTGTTGTCTTCCTCTTTACAGAATACAATGATTGGAGAGAGAGGAAGACAAGAAGACTTTTTACACGAGCAGCACTTCGTTACAGTACGAAACCGTACCGTTCACGTGCAAAAAGGTCCTCTTTTTATAAGAGAACAGGACAACCTCGCAGGCTGTCCAGACTTGCACCAGTCGACTGCCCCTGGGGCAGTCGACTGGTCTAGCATTAATTGCTAGCCAACGGCTAATTTTGGGGTGTTACCAGTCAACTGCCCCACCCCTGGGGCAGTCGACTAGTCTGAGGTTGAAAACTCTCTGTGAGTTTTGGCAGTCGACTGCTCTCTGGCCAGTCGACTGCCCTGCCTCTCAGCTCAGTTTCAGCCACTCTGAACCTTCTCCTTCACGTATGCCTTCAGGTTCACTCCCTTGGCTCGCCCCTTGATGTCGTCTTCCTCTGGCTCTCGTCCCTCGGATGCGCACACAAGCCTTCCCTTGGCTTGCCTCCATGCCACCCTTCACGTGTGCCCTTGAAGTCCACTTCCCGGTTTGCCCTTGGAGTCCTCCTCCCTCGACTCTCGTCCCTCGGATATGTTCACCATGTGTGATTCTCCAAGTCCTGCAAACTCAATCACACATATCAAATACAACATAACACCCTAACCTTAAACATATTCACACACACACATCAAAACCACGATCTTCCAATCATTCTAGGGTCGATTGCCTCAACATTAAGATGGGCTAGGGTCATGTTGTTATGATTGAAAATGTGCAAGCTACTTGGGGATTTGTTGAGGTTAAAAGTTCTGAGTTTGTAGACTTCTCCAATAGTAGCTATAGTGCTAGGAGTTGGATTATCCATGATCTAATGTTCAGGTTGAAATAGACACTGAAGCTTTGTGAGAGCACTAGTAGCTTGGTAGAATAGATAACATATAGCAACTGGATGTCATGCTACCATAGATGTCACAGAGGAACTGGTCTTAATCTTCTTCTAATACACATTCCTCAAAGAAGTTTTTCAAAAAATTAGCATATGGATCCATGGAAATATGTGATAAAAAATATCTAAGGCACCCAACAAAAGTATGTGTTTGCCAATGCAATCCCAAAAATAAGAAGAGAAAAGAAATTCAGAAATAAAAGGAAGAGAAATGAAAAAACATGCTATAAACAAAAATAAAGAAAAAGTGTCTAGACTAGCTAAATTAATTATCAACTAATATTAATATGAACAATCCCTGACAACGGTGCTAAAAACTTGATGGTGCGCCCGCAAGTGTACAGGAACGTTAAAAAAAAAAGTGTACAGGAACGTCATCAAGTAGTATAAAAGATTATCATATCCACAGGGACAATTGATTAAGCACTAGTCAATTTCGCAAAACAAGCAATCTAGACGTCACAGGGTTGGATTGAGAATAGCTTCCCTAAGGAAGGAGGAGAGAAGATAAGAAGAGAGGGGGAGAGAGAAGAGAGAGAGCATTGATCCTTGGGGAAGGATGGATAAGTGGAATCTAGGATTTCGGATTCGCTATAAAGCTAGTTGATGCCCTATTAATTATTCATATTCTAATCTCGATGTTTATGCACTCGTAGAGATCTTAACTAGGTACCGATGTTAACCCTACAAAAGTGCACTAGAGTACTTCCCCCTTGGACATCCAATGACATGAAGCAGAGTAGGTAACTTATAGAGTCCGTTTAAAGGTAACCCTTTGCCACTAAGGGTCTCCGGTCATACGTCTCTAGGTTACGCTAAATACTTCCTAACACGGAATAGGGAGAAACTCATTAAGTTGTGTTAGCTAATCTCTTGGAAGAGATTGACCTCCATTTCGAGGCAATGCTTGAGATGTTCGGTTAAAGGTAGCCTCCGTAACGAAAGCTCGCCGATTATACGATCTCGGACACTCCCTCTACGTGGCGGCTAAACCCTCACAACTATATGTATTCACCATTCACACATTTTACCAAACATATTCAAGGCATGATACATATAGAACAAAGCATGGACATTTCATTGAATAAGAAAATATACTAATACATAATTCAAATAACATCATTACATCCTAGTTACTCCCTACATCCTAGATTGGAGAACCACTCTACTGTAAAGGGGATAAACAACAAGAAGATAAGATAAAGCTTCTACAACTAAAATTCTAGATAGAAAAGTGAAGAGAGAGTTTATCGTGGTATCGCCATTCTTCTTGGAATATCTCCTCACTCCGAAGGTGGATGGATAGTCGAGAAGGCTGCGATGTGGCTCTAGGGTCTTCCCTAGAGGGAAGGACCCTTCTCCAAGGCCCTAGGGCAAAGCCCTAGCCAAAGATCCCTAAAAATGGGAGAAGGGTACCCCTTTATAGCGGTGTCGCACAACCCGTGGCACAGGGCCATGTGGCATGTCATAGGATGGTGGTGCGCCACACGACCCTAGGGCACGGGGCTGTTTCGAGCGGCACAGCCTCGCCTTGCCCCTTGCAGCACAGGGGGCATGGGGTCGTGCTTGGGTGGCACAGCCCCGCCATGACTCCCTCGACTAGAGAGGTATGGAGTTATGCCAGATGGCATAGCCCCACCTTGCCATGGCCTGACTGGTGGCATGGGCCATGCAATGGGGCACGACCATGCCATGTGAGGGAGGAGGGAGTTGTGTAAGCCCGCACAGCCCCAGTTTAGTTCCAACTTTGGTTCAGCTTCCTCTCCCGTTTTCACTCCAAATTACGTCCTGTCAATGAAAACAAACAACGAGTAGAGCTTCAAACAAAAAGAGAAGACAATAGCAAGGTCACAAGAATTAGGGTGCAAGAAAATATATTATGATCGTGAAATACAAGTGAATGTGCATTTAACCATGCATAAAATTATATATCATCTATGCACATCAACGAGTTATGTTTACAGATCCTTTTACTAAGTCATTAACTAAAGAGTTATTTCAAGGATATGTGAAGTCTTTGAGACTTCATAAAATGTAACACATTGCAAAGATGATTAGACATATGAAATGACATGATCTATTCTGTGTAAATATTTTTGTTACATTTGGATAATAGTCTCGGTAAGCATGTTGGCAAGTTGAGATTGGTCCACTCACATGGACAATCATCTCTATTTATTAAGTATAAATCGAGATAAGATCATTACTTATGGGACGGCTTATGTAGCTGTGAATAGAGACGTACTCATAAGTTGGGGTCACCTTGATAATTGTGTCAAGATGAGATCATATATAATGATCGGAATAAATGAACCCAGCATTTACTAAATCTGCTAAAGGTCATATTGGAATTCATAAGTTGAATTTAGGAATAGACATTAGGTATGTCGAGATCAAAATATGTATAATGTTAAATTTTGAGAAAAACATGCACTTTTTTTTGTAAAAAGAAAAATATCATTGTATGTGATTCATACCACATGTCTTATAGCGATAATAAGGGTAGTAGAAGAATGACCCCTATTTCTCTACCATGTGAAACTCTTGGGATTAATAAGTAAATCTCAATTTTACTCTAAGTGGCTATTTAGCTATCTACTTGAAGTTCTAATTAGTGTCTGCTACTTTAACATATATCATATTGGCTTGGATGATTCGGTCTATAGAGCATAAATAGAAAAGCGACTGATTAGAATGAATAAATTCTAGTTAAAAAAGAAGATTAAAATTGATTTACTTCTTTGGTATTTATTCAATGGTCGACCAGTTATATTTTTTTTAGTACTTAAAATATGATTATGACTAATTATATTGATTGGAGATATTGAATATGCTCTCGACTTAGGCTGCGTTTGGTAGGGGTAATCCATCCTATAATGTAATCAAGATTACATTACAAGTTGGATTCCTTTGTTTGGAATAATTTTAAAATTGTAATGTAATGGAATCTTGATTACAAAAGTGGTTCAAGATTTGTAATCTCAATTACAAAACTAAAACGATGTAATCTGATTACATTCCCTACCTTCTATTCCTGAAACCTATCGGCAGAACCCTCCGTGGACATGGCCTCGTCGGCTGGCCGGCGGCAGTCGCCGGTCGGCCGGTCGCCGGTCGGTAGTCGATCGCCGGCCGGCCTGTGGCGACCAGCCGGCGGCGGTCGTCGGTCGGTAGTCGATCGCCGGCCGGCCTGTGGCAACCAGCCGGCAGCGGTCGCCGGTCTCCGGTCGGTAGTCGATCGCCGGCCGGCCTATGGCGACCAGCCGGCAGCGGTCGCCGGTCTCCGGTCGGTAATCGATCGTCGGCAGGCCTGCAGCGACCAGCCGGCGGCGGTCGCCGGTCTCCGATCGCCAGCCGGTCGTCGGCAGTCGTCGGTCGCCGGCCGGTCGACGGCGGCCGACCGACGACGGTCGTCAGTCGTCGACCGACCGACGACGGTCGTTGGTCGCCGACCGACCGACGGCGGTCGTCGGTCATCGGCCGACCGACGACGGTCGTCGGTCGCCGACCGACGACGGCGGTCGTCAGTCGCCGACCGACCGACGGCGGTCGTCGGTCGTCGGTCGCCGGCCGACCGACGGCGGTCGTCGGTCGTCGGTCGCCGGCCGACCGACGGCAGTCATCGGTCGCCAACCGTGGTCGTCGGTCGCCAACCGTGGTCGTCGGTCGTCGTTGTCGATCGTCAGCCGTCAATCTTTGATTACATTACAGGATGGATTACCCCTCACCAAACGCAGCCTATGGTTATCAAAGATTACATACAACTCGTTACCAAACATAGAATGTAATCTTTATTACATTACAAACTTGATTACATTACAGACTCGATTACATTACCCCTTACCAAATGCAGCCTTAATTGTTATTATGAGGGATTAGAAATGTTCATATTGATGTAAATAATTAATCTGTGATAAACACAAGTTATCGATGTCTCATATTTGTTTTATAGAGCAACTAAATTAAGTGTAATAACTTTCTTAGTAGTAATTGCTCAGTGTATTTCTTGTCACACGAATTTTTTTCCCTGAAGTATGAAATGAATGTTTTTACATAGTCTTTGTGACTAGATGACTTTTTTTGGATTAACTTAGATAAGTGGGAGATGTTGGAATTAAGAAGGTAAAAGGGGCACTCCTTCCCCCTTCATCTTCCTTCCCATTCACATTCCTCTATTAATGGAGTTAGAGGAATGTGAAAGGGCACTCTTTCCCCTTCATCTTCCATCCCATTTACATTTCTCCATTAATGGAGGTAGGGGGAAGAGGCATCTTCCCCCTATATATGTGTGTGTGTCCAACGCAATGAAGAGATCATCGGAAGAGACAAGCTGTGTGTGAGGTCCTAGCAAGGTCAATGAGAAAGGGTTCATCCTGTGTGTGTAAGATCTCTATGCAAGGTTCGTCCAGATGCACAAGAAAAAGAAGAGGTTGTTACGAAAAACATTCAAGGTTGGTTCGTCCAATCACAAAAAAGGAATTTGGTTTGTGAACCTTGAGAGACGGTTCGATTTTCGTGATTGCTTCTCGCCGACGACAAGTTCTTCAACGCAACGTTCTTCTCCGATTTTTTGTACGATCACTATAAATCTTTTTCGTTTCGTATAAATTATTTCTTACTTATTTGTACCATAGGGCATGGTGCGAGCAAACTCCAACCAATTAGAACCTTACAAGCTCTTTAGTGCTCTCTCTTGATTCCATTTTCTCTTTCAAGCTCTATCTCGGAGACAAGGTGCTGCTTATCATGAACTTCTTCTTTCAAGAACTTTACATGAAAGCAAGCAGAATTAGAACCTCTTAGTTGGCGTACTAGTTAAAAATAGCATACAAATACAATCCCCCATTGAACCACGGAGCCCGACCAACTCTTGCACACAGAAGCTAGGGCACTGGCTGAAAGTGGTACCTTAAACAATTCTTCAGCTTACCCATTTGTTAAGGTTAAGGACTTCCCTCATCATAGTAAAGATACTTTATCGAACTTCTCTAGCACCCTCTAACGCATGTTAATCAACGTAGATTCATCCATGTCATTGGAGAAAGCTTTGTAACCAGCGATCCAACAAGTTTGGACGCATCACTATACAATTTTTTTAAAAAAATAAAAAAATAGAAATAATCACTCTAGTTATTCGTCAAAATAACTTATGTCTAGCTTCTTGAAAGACAGAGCGGTATTTTTGATCTAAGACAAAAGAAAGGGTCTTATTTTGGCATTATAAAATATGTATAAAGTGCTCAAATTTGGATAATTGCTCAATTCTAAATCTGTCCTCAAATAATTCTAGATTATTTTGAATCAGAATAACACAAAATACAATCACAATTAATCAATTCCTTCATGATCAGGTCCACTTCCATGTGTAAGTCATGACACAAAATAATGAACACTCACATAATTCACTAGCGTCCTCTAATTTATGGATACATGAGACATTTTTTCATGAGCATCTATCATCTCTACTAATTTATTTAATTCAAAAATATCCAATTCTAGTGAACATGAATAGAAATAATTAGAACCGACAGAGAAAATGATCATATTCCATTTCATTATTAACATCCAATGCACAATCATACTCTTGTAACCTAATTGAGCACATAATAATTTTTTAAAAAAAATTGATGGCATAAATAAGATATATCAGTTAAACTAAACATTAAAATGAAAAATTATCCAGAGAATTATGACATGTAAATGAAACTATTTATTGTTTACTTGCTAACAATCTCATTTCATAAGCATCAATATGAGGGCATCAAATCGATCCCTAGTACAATTCATGAGATAAAATTCCGCCTAATACATTTATGCATGTCATTGAAAAGGAGATGATAGTTATAATCCCAACAAATATACTTTGCACATAAACCTCGCAATTGAATCCCTCTTTTACCACACTTACACCACTTAATCTTTGCATTCCAATCTAGTTCCTGACATTCAAGTATGCTTCTTTCCTTCCTCCTGTGAGAGTCAAAGTGTTCCGATCTTCACATCCCATTTAGAGAATTCAGACAGAGCTCCATATCATGCCACATATGTTGGTTACTGTAAAGGGATCTTTAACTTGTAAAACAGCTATATGCTGGGCTGCTCACCGATGCGATAAATTTAACTAACTTACCTATGGGAGGTGAAAACCACATATTGCTTAAGTCACTAAAGGAATCAGAAATGTCATCTCTCAGAAGAAGCATCAATGCTAGTGGTCTCCTGCTCTTCTTCCATACCCAAAGACTTAACTGAATCATCAGATGGTATATTGATCCCAGTAAAACCGACCATAACAACAACAGCTCCAATGTAATCCAGCAGGTGAGGAGCATGTCCAGTCAGCGAGTCCACAACTGCAGCGATCGGAACCTGAATTGTGAGACCTGCTGTTGCCACCGTTGTAGTAGTTAGATGGATTGCTTCTGCCCACAAGTAATCACTTAGCACATTGTCTAGCAAACCTGTATTGAACGAATGAGCTAGTGTTGCATTATTTCCCGATCTTAAACCAATTTACACAGCAGAAATGCTTATGTTTGTAAAAGAAAAAACTTGTGTGACCAAATGAAATATAATGTGTTTTTTGCACAATATTTTTCTCACATAACAAGTATATGTAGATGGATGATATGGGTAAAACTGCAAATGGAAGTCTATTTTGGACCTTGGTTAGGAAAATGAGCTAAAGAAGACCAAGTTGAAAAGAGTTCAACTGAGTTGGATTGTGAATTAGGTCTAGTACAGTAGTCTGGTAGGAGCATAGTAGTAATAAGGCTTGATCAAGTTAAAGACAGCTTGACCAAAGTGAGCTGGGGTATTGAATTGTGTTGGACAGAAAAGAAAGAGATATAACTCAAAATAATCTTATTTTCTTATGTGCAATGGAAATACAATATATATAGATGTTATTTAGGACTTAGTCAATTGACCAATTAACTGATTCTAAATACCAATTCTAAAGACATATTAATTATGTCATATAGAAAACCCTGCAAAACCCTAATGACACAAGATAGAAAGAAAAGACCTAATTACCCCTGCACCTCACAACACTCCCCCTCAAGTTGAACATATATATCAAACATGTTTAACTTGCTAAGGGCAAAATTAAACACAGCTTGGGGTATAGCTTTTGTAAACATATCAGCAAGTTGGTCCTCAGATTTAACATAGGGCAAGCATAACTCTCCAGAATCAAGTCTCTCCCGAATAAAGTGGCGATCAATCTCGATGTGTTTGGTCCGATCATGTTGGACTGGATTATTTGCAATATTGATTGCAGCTTTGTTGTCGTAGTACAGCCTGAGAGGTAATTCAGCCTTTAACCCCATGTCTTCTAATAAAAAACTCAACCATAACATTTCTGCAAGACCATGTGCCATGGCTCGATACTCTGCTTCCGCACTGGACCGTGCACAAACACTTTGTTTCTTACTTCTCCAAGTTACCAAGTTTCCTCCAAAAAAGGTGCAATAGCCAGAAGTAGATCTTCTATCATCTCTAGAACCAGCCCAATCAGCATCAGAATAACATTCCACCTTCAGATTACCACCTCCCTTAAACAACAAGCCTTTTCCGGGACATGACTTTAAGTACCTCAAAATCCTGTCAACAGCCTTCATGTGGATAGTTTTAGGAGCATGCATGTACTGACTCACTATACTAACAGCATAGGTAATGTCAGGCCTAGTCATAGACAAATAGAGTAATTTTCCAACCAACCTTTGATACGTTCCCTTTTCCAGATTTGTAAGATCTTCCCCATTAGAACTAGTAAGATCATGATTTACTTCTATAGGAGTCGATGCTGGCCGACAACCCAACTTCCCTGTCTCCTTGAGCAAATCCAACACATATTTTCTCTGACATATATATATTCCCTCCTGAGATCGAGCAACTTCAATACCAAGGAAGTACTTCAATAGTCCAAGGTCTTTAATTTCAAACTCTGATATTAACTTGGACTTAAGAGCCTGAATTTCAACCTCGTCATCACCTGTGATTATCATATCATCAACGTAAACCAATAGAATAGTAGTTTTATCCTCTCTCCTCTTCACAAAGAGTGTATGATCAGCATTCCCTTGTCTAAAGCCAAACAATGTCATGGCTTTGCAGAACCTATCAAACCATGCTCTGGGTGATTGTTTAAGTCCATACAAAGCTTTTATCAATCGGCATACCTTCCCTTTTGTTTCAATTCCAGGAGGTGGTAACATATAGACCTCTTCATGAAGGTTACCATTCAAAAAGGCATTTTTAACATCTAGCTGAAATAGTGGCCAACCATACTGAGAGGCAAGAGAAAGAATCACCCTGACTGATTTGAGTTTTGCAACTGGAGCGAAGGTCTCCAAGTAATCCACCCCATATGTTTGAGTGAATCCCTTGGCAACAAGTCTGGCTTTATATCTGATCACGTCACCCTCTGAGTTATACTTAATAGCATAGACCCATTTAGAACCAACCAAGTTCTTCCCCTTTGGGGGATCTACTAATTCCCAAGTACCATTCTTATTAAGAGCCTCCACTTCTTCATTCATTGCTTCCAGCCACCTTGAGTCCCTTACAGCTTCATAATAAGAAGAAGGTATAATATGATTTGATAGCTGTGAAACAAAGGCATGATATGAAGAAGACAAACGAGAATAAGAAACATGGTTAGAGATAGGATGTTGAGTACATGACCTGACCCCTTTCCTAACAGCAATTGGAAGATTCAGCTCATTTATATTCAGGGGTGCGATTGGTTCAAGCAATGAGGATACAGGATCAGGAGCCAGAGCATCCGATTCAGCTAGCCGATTAGTAGTAGGTCCTTGCTTATGTCTTCGTCGCCTGTAAGTAATAATTTCTTGTGAAGCCTGCGAGCCCAGTAATGGAGCATCCAGTAATGGAGCATCATCTTTTCTATTTTCCATGACATCCAATGAAATAGGAGAAGGAACCACTTGAGGTACAAGGGAAGAAGAGGTAAGATTCTTCCCCTGGGGACGAATCTGGGAAGAATAATAGGACTCGGACTCAAAAAGGTAACATCCTTCAAGACATACCTTGTCCTAGTAATAGGATCAAAGCACTTGTACCCTTTCTGGCAAGTGGAATACCCTAGAAAAACTCCCCGTATAGCTCGAGGATCAAGCTTAGAGGTCTTGGGACCAAGAACATGAATAAAACAAAGGGAGCCAAATACCCGAGGTGTAAGTGAGAACAACGTGGTGTTAGGACGAAGAATATTGAGAGGACACCGGTACCCTAGACCTTTTGATGGTAGACGATTAATGATATAAGCCGCTGCAAGGATAGCATCAGCCCAGAAATATTTGGGTAAGTGGCGCTGAAATAATAATGCACGGGCTGTTTCAAGGATATGACGATTTTTTCTTTCAGCCACTCCATTTTGCTGTGGTGTGTAGGGACAAGATGACTCATGAAAAATTCCTAAATCCTCTAGAAAGGTATTTAGAGACTGTGTAAAGTACTCCCGTGCATTATCAGATCGAAGAGTTTTCACTTTTGTGTGAAATTGAGTTTCAACCATTTTGCAATAGTGTTGAATGAGTCGAGGAACTTCATCTCTGCCTTTCATCAAATAAAGCCATGTACAGTGAGTGTAATCATCAATAAAAGAGATAAAATATCGGTAGTCATCCAAAGAAGGCACAGGAGAGGGACCCCACACATCTGAATGAACAAGGTCAAACGGAGACGAACTTTTGTTCATGGACTCAGAAAAATGAGTTCTACAATGTTTAGATAACTGACAAACTTCACATTGAAGAGACTCAAGAGAAACAGAGGAAAAAAGACTAGGAAATAGAACCTTCAAGGATCGAAAAGATAAATGTCCCAAACGAGAATGCCATAATAAGATTTCTTGATGCTTATTTTCTGAACACTGAGCTGTAGACTTCAGAGCAGATGTTGTTCCAAGATGATAGTAATAAAGACCTCCTACTTCACGGCCAGACCCAATCGTTTGCTTGGTCTCGAGATCCTGAAAGACACAATGATCAGGGAAAAATGTTACTGAGCAGTGTAGTTGTTTAGTAATACTACTAACAGAAAGTAAATTTAGAGAAATGGAAGGGACATGAAGTGCAGAGGATAGGATAAAGTGATCTGCCAGTTGTATGGAACCTTTACCAGCAACAGTGGCTTTGGTGCCATCAGCAATAGTCACTTTATCCTGCCCAGAAGACAAAGAGTAAGAAATGAAGGAATTAGCAAGATTTGTCATATGATCTGTAGCTCCAGAGTCAATAACCCAGGGGCTATAAGATCTTGACCCAGCAATACTTAACTCCAGGTCACGAATACCTGTGTGCGCTTGAGACGAATTAGTAGAGACAGAGGATGAAGTCTGAAGCCGTGATAAAAGGTCCTGAAGATTAGCAATATCAGCAGATGACAACTTAATATTAGAAGGTACCGAAGAATCAGTAGTCTCCCCATCCACTAATTTCTGGGCAGCAATATTTCCACGACTAGGCGCCTTCTTGTCACTGTATTTGAATTTTTCAGGTTTTTTTTCCTGGATATTTCTCCCAACAAAAATATGAATCATGATTAGTCCTTTTGCAGTGCCGACAAAATTTTCCACCTTTTCCTTTTGTTCCCCCCGACTTGAGCTTGTTAGAGGATGTGTCTGCCATACCAATTCACAAGGAAAAGAAAATGGAGGCTGCTGGAATAAAATAATATGCTGGAAAAAAATGATGATGGAGGCTGGGCTCGCGTGTAAAAAAAAAATCTGCTGAGAAAAAATTGGAGGCTGGAGAAAAACTGATTCAGTTGAGCGAAGAAGGGTTCGGACCGGGTTGGAGGCTGCTGAGAAAGAGTTCAATCAGCGAGAAAGTCTCGGTCACGAGGATGGCGGACGGTCCGGCTCGGAAGCAGGTGATCAGCGAGGATGGCGGGTGGTCCGGCTTCGACGCAGGTGATCAGTGAGGATGGCTCGCGAGAGGAAGAAGCCTGCCGACGCGAGAAGAGTCACGCGCGAGAAGAAGACCCAGCCTGCCGACGCGAGAAAAGTGACGCGTGAGAAGAAGACGCAGCCTGGGCTAGCGCGTCGCGAGAGAAGACGCCGTGCCTGGGCTCGCGCAGTGTGAGGGCAGAGGGCTCGCGCGGTGTGAGGGCAGAGCAGAGACGCCTCCCGCGAGCCAACTGCGTCCTGAGAGAAGACGCCGTGCCTGGGCTCGCGCGGTGTGAGGGCAGAGCAGAGACGCCTCCCGCGAGCCAACTGCGTCCTCGAGCCTTGGCTCGAGTCAGAGAGGCGTCAGAGACGCGAGGCAGAACTGGAAAAGGAGGTATCAGCGCCTGATACCACTGAGGAGACGCGTGCTCAAAGAGGAGGCGGCGGCGCGCGTGAAGAGGAAGCTCTTCAAGGTTGTCGATGGCGCCGTGCGAGAAGGCAGAGAGAGGAGGAGAGAAAGTGGCGGCGGGAGAAAAGAATTAGGTTTTTGATATATTTTGCTCTGATACCATGTTGGACAGAAAAGAAAGAGATATAACTCAAAATAATCTTATTTTCTTATGTGCAATGGAGAATACAATATATATAGATGTTATTTAGGACTTAGTCAATTGACCAATTAACTGATTCTAAATACCAATTCTAAAGACATATTAATTATGTCATATAGAAAACCCTGCAAAACCCTAATGACACAAGATAGAAAGAAAAGACCTAATTACCCCTGCACCTCACAACAAATTGCATTAGGTATTTAGGATTAAGGTGAAGCTAGGTTGTTGGGTGTGTAATACGGATTAATGAGCCAAAGTGGCAAATATTGAAGAGATTAATGTGAGGTTGCCATTATTCGTTGTCAGGGACTTGCCCAGAGCACAGCCAGTTACTGTAGCAGGTGTCCAAATTACTCAATCCTCCATGTGGCCCTGGTCCCTGGTCCCCGGTCCCCTTTGATAGGCCTCAAAGTGAACATCACCTAATAAGTGGATCCAACTATCCCAGTAAATTGATTGAGCACATGTTGGCTTCAGTAGTCAAGCTTAGAGCATTAGTTAACCTCTACTCACACTATTAATCTCCACAATATACGCATATTACTCATCCAGTGATTCCTAAAACAAGTGGGTAATTTTACCCATATCAATTGCCTCCCGTATATCAAGTATTGTAAAGCATTTAGGTGAAATTTTATGCAAAATCTAACTTGATCTTTCCCTATCAGTATCCTAGTATAACTCTTGATCATCACTAATTATTATCTACCTCGAGCCACACTCACAATTAATCACTCTCCTCTCATAATAATCTTACTATATTAATAGCGCAGCTGGCTATATTTTTTTACTTTTGCCTACTTATTGTTGCAGTCTGCTAAATTCTTTTCTCCAACTCACTTTTACCCTTTTTGTCAGCAAGTATTTCTACTCTAGGTTAACTCGCACTTTTACATTTTTTTGTTAGTCCAACTCTGATTAGCATCCTAAATAGAATCATTTTGCACGTAGTATGAGCCATTCATGGGTTTTCTTAACCTTTGCCATCTCCATACTCTTTTTCTGAACTTAATGTCCAAACACCGCAACTGATTTGCATCTCCCTTAACCTGAATGCTTACTCATTCCTTCAAAACTCTTAACTCAACTGAAGTATAACATAGAAAAATTGCTCTTGTCAAGGGTTTCCAATTTCAATCAGGGCAGCCACAACCTATTCACCTATTCGTGTCATCTCTAATTGATGTGATCCAGAATCAAAAAGATATAAAGGTTGCTCAAATTCATGAAGTTCGTAGTCTTGAGCCAATTGCTCATTCGAAGGCCAGGAGCAGGAATTTGGACTTCTAGAAGAAAGCTCAACCAACTTGATGCTCTAGACTCTGAGGTAAAGAGTTGAAGCCCATAAAAATCCCACAACTTAAGTGCTTTGCGGAGCAGTAATGAGCTGAGCTCGAGGCAAACATTGGAGGCATAACTTTTGACTGCAGTGTAATCAAATGACTTAATTTGTATATCAAACGTCTATTTTGAAGTCTTCTAGAGCAAGTTATAACTAGATTAGTTGCAGCTGTTCAAGTTTCAAGATAATTTGTTATTTTTTTATAGTTTGATGTTTATTTATTTTCTTTAGTTCTCATACTTGGAGAGGTTTGTTCTAAGAGTATTATTTAAATTGAAAGGTTTAATGTAATGAAAGAGCTTGAATTTTAAAATTTAAGTGTTCATTGCATTTTTACCCTAAGTTCTTATTTAAGCAATTTACTTGTTTAGTGGCGAATTACATAGATTTTTATCACTCTTCCATAGAATATGGCGAATCAAACTAGTCTCTCTTGTTTGTGGAGAACTTTTCTTATCAAAGAAGGCTACTGGTGATTCTTATCACTCTTCTATCTTATAGTGTGGTGAATAGAAGCTAGTCTCTCTTGTGAGTACAAACTTTTTTATCAAACAAGGATGTTAATGTTTCTTTTATCTTTCGGGCACATCACTAATGCAACCTGAGCAATTGGAAAGGATTCAAATCCATCCCCTCCTGGCTCCTACCATATTTGAAGTTAGACTTGAGGAGATAACTGCATTTTGTGGTCCTTCCTCCTCCATGCTCCCTCCAATACAGATAAAATATACATGTCCCATTTAATTGTATTACTATCTTCTAAGAGTATTAAATGTCGGACTCAAACTTCCACTTCACCCTCATACTTCAACTACAAAAAAAAAAAAAAATCAAGGTTATGCTCTAAGTATCGAGGCGAATGTCAAGCTATTCCACAAAGAATTGGCCTAGTTTTTGAAAGGAAGCTACAACAAGCCCTCTAGAATGGATGGAAAACCAAAGGGGTCTCCTCGTACATCAAAAGAGGAAATTCTTCACCTCATACCCTTCCTAGCCAACACCCACTAGTGATGCCAAGATCCACTCTAAGAGCATTAGCATCTCAATCTTCCTTAAAAATTTATGCAAAGTCAATTTAAATTGTAGACAACCTTGGTGGACTAGAATTTTATGCAAAGGTATGTCATACCAAGGAGCAATTTTACTAATTTAGCTCTGTCCTCTTAATATTCTTCTCATTTTTCAGATATAGACATCCTTAGTGGACTACAAGGCAGATTTTTTCAATCATTTCTCGAGATATCTTGAAACTCAAAAAAATAAAAATAAAAACATACGGAAAGCACCTCTCACAATCCAAAACCTACTCTCCTTGCAAATTGTGAAAACAAAAACTCTTGCTAAGGCTGAGCTCCCTCCCCATGAAAGTCATGTTGTCAAGATCCTATTGAGCCTTTTGAGGAACCACTGCTCCTGAAACACTGTTAAGCTGAAAGAGGTCAACACCCGCTGGGAGTTTCCAAAAGCATATGTAACCTATAAACTTTAAGGCCGAGGTATCCAACACACAAGAACAGCTATTGACACCCCAACTTTGTTAGATTTTGAAGATTTTAAGGATTTAAGTGAAAGATCCTCTCAAACTGAGTTCAAAGGCCCAGATTGATACAATATTAAACTTTGTTGAGTTGCATACAACTATATAATCGGCATCTTCAAAATCACTTTCCATAACCTAAGGCAACTATTCCAAACCCAATAGGAAACTAAAGACACTAATGAGTCCTGAAGAAGCTTGAAACAAATCAGAAGCCTCCACGGTATGCTGCTGCCCATTCTTTCTGTCAAGCTTCACAGTATAGGCACCTCCAAAATAAACTCCTTTTCTGTCAAAGACGTAAACTACTCCATCCATGAACACATGGCTCTAGAAAACTAAGCACAAGATGTTCCATATTAATTGGTGCTTGCGCAGGCCAAGAAGTTCCATATAGAGAATAAAGATTTGCTCAAGGATCTCAATTTGATATCGGCCAGCTGACGAAACTTACAAAGAAAATGGAAAAATTGTGAATTTCACCCACCTAATCAATAAGCAAAGAAGAATAACTGGCTGGGAAAAATGAACAGTTAGTTCTAGAGCACAGTTTGGTCACCTCATCCCATCAAGCTCTACTCCATAATACAAGGCTCAAGCAATGAGCAACTTTGGCCTTGACACCTTACTTAAAAGTACCAGTACAAATACTCAGCAAAGGTGGTAAAAAAGCTTATAGAAGATCACCTCTAGGAACTTAACCTGAAATCATGTACAACAGGAGCTTGATTTGGCAATTCAGGCCTTCAAGGACTCTAATCATTTCACAGCGGATCTACTTAAATATGCTAGAATCTTCTTCCACTTGAGCTACTAACTTTTCTGCCATCAAGCTAGTTAAGTCATACCTTCCTTGGAATCAACCTTTCCCATAAAGTACAGAAAGGCTAAGCGTGATGAACAAATTGAAGAAGGGTAGATCTATTTGATGACAATGTGGAGCTTCACCCCATTCCTGGAACAAAACGCAGAAGAAAAGGAAGGTTGCATAGAAAAGCTCACTCAACTCAATTTCTAGTTGTTAGCTAGAGCTGTATTTTGAATTTCTGTTGTTTGGCTAGATCAAAATTCCAGTCTGCCTTTTACAACCAATAGGACTCACTTTTTTCCTTCTTGTGGGTAAGAACTTTAGAATTTTTTTTCAAATCTGCCTTTTTATGGCCCTTAGGGTTCACCTCTTTACTTCATAACAGGGTAAGAACTTACCTTTTACAGTCTTAAAGGCTCACCTCTTTCCTTGACAGATAAGAACTTGGGCCCTTGTCTTTTAAGTCTGCTTTTTATTAGTTGTATGGTTCACCCGTCTTCTGATGTGATCTGTCCATCAGAAGTTCAACCTATAGTCGTTACCTTATTTCAGTGAAACCAAAGGGAATACTTTATCGGCAACTTGTTCCGAGAATCATCCTTGTTGCATTCAATTTGTCGGAGATGTGATCATTTCACCATCATCTTGGCTCGAATGCTTTGTTGAGTGAATTTTAAAATCCAATAATTATTTTTAAATGTTAGAATTTTATTATGAATGGCATCATAATGTCCAAAGATACCCATTTAGTAATGGAAATAAGAAAAAATGCATATTGAACTTCAAGTCAAACTTTCAGTAATTTGGTCGCATGCCATGTTTAGGGGGGTCTTCTTCCATTGTACAGCAGTAAGTTTGAATGTTCTGAGTTGCACCTTGGCCCTGACCTTGTTTAGCCTCTCCAAGTTATGCATAATTGCATATTTTATCCTTGCTGAGAAGGCAGAGTTGCTTCTTATTTCCATATGACCATATGTTCCACCTAAAATGTAAAATACACATTTCTATAGGAATTGTAATGCTTCTAATTTAGGCCTTCAATTCCCATTTGTTCATATTCTTATTATAGAGTTGGACATTGATCAACTTAAATTGAGCAATATGTCCTCAAGTATGATTCTGAATAGACTCTAGAAAATTCAAGTTCATATACAACTGCTGAGTGAAGTTCAGCATCCAATATGATGGCATTGTTGTCTCTACCAAAATTATTGCCTCAAAACCAAAGACCACGTTAAATGGTTATTATCCTGTCATTGACCTCAATGTAGTTTTGTATGACCAAAGTACCAGAAAGCTCCTTCACTCAATTTGTTCTGAAGTCAATACCACTTCGATATTGCATCAAGTCCTATTAGTCTCCGCTAGTTGACTGTTTGTGCTTAGATGCACTACCGAGGTGAATCTTAAATCAATATCGTATTCTAAACACTACTTGAATTTAGAACTGAACTACTGAACTTTCCATTGTCCAGTATCAGAACTCTAGGTATTTCAAACCGAATTAATGTTCTTCCACCAGAAATCCTCCAATTGCTTCTTTGTGCATTCCTCTCTATTTCGTCCCATTTAGAAAAGTGATCAACCGGACAACTAAAAAGTTTTGCTTAATTATTTAACATGGAAAAGGCTCGAGGATATCAACCCCCATCGTTATTTTAACAAACTTTTTATAGAACTCACACTTCACAAATTCAGCCACCTTGTGCAAACTAGGCCAAAAGTAACCTGCTCTCATGACCTTGAATACCAAACTCCTTGCACTTACATTGTTTCCATGCATCACATCTCGTGAACTTTCTACCTTGTAATGGCAATTTCCCCTTTGCATGTATGCATAGATTTTATCCATCCATTAGCGACACTCAGCATGTTAACAACAAAATCCTTGGATAATTTGGGTTAGAATCATTCCTATTTCACACATACCCCTTAATGCCATTATGACAATCTTGGGAGGGGCATCAAAATTGGCGTCACCTGGTCTCAGAATGTACACAATGATGCTAAACGACTGGAATTGCTCCCTCAACAGTTGCACTTTTCTAGGTATGTTGCCATAGATATTACTTTAGGCTCAAACTCAAGCACGCTTCACCGCTATGCGAAATCTCAATGACCTCTCAAATGAACCTCTCTAGATTCATTAACACTAAACCGTCTCCCCCATTGATTCTAGTGGTCGATACATCTATATACAACAGTCATCTTCCAAACTCCTCTATCGATACTTCTAGTGGTCGATAAATCTGCCAACATTTGATCATTCAAGGCCAATTTCCTTTGGAATACCAGCTCAAATTCACTCACTTCGATGGTCTGATATAGCATTCTCCCTGGCACATTAGATTGATATAATCTGTTGTAAAGCATAACTTAACAATGCTTGAATTGTATGTCCCCAGAAATATGCTTGAAGAATGTGGTTATCACCGATGAATAAACTAGTTTTTCCAATGTTGCATATCTTAATTTGACCCTTTCATAATAATACACACAATAAATCAGTCACTCTAAATCCTCTTCTTTTACGAAAACAGGACTCAAGGCATGTTCTAATATTTAAGTGAATTATTATCTGATTCCTCACACTTTGTCAAGCTAAAATCTTCTTTTAATCCTTTAAAAGCATCTTTCCCTTCAGCCACTCACTTGGCCTTTAAGGTTTTAAAGAAAGGAGTAGAACTTTGAAAAAAAAATATTCCAAGTTAGGGTTTCGATACCCCACTGGAGCAAGAAGTTTTAGCATCATGTTGACACATGGTGCCAAAGACACCGACCGGAGGTGGAAAGAATTGGATTGGAGGAGAAAAGGAATGTAGTGCTTGCATTTTAGATCAAAAGGCAAGACATAACAAAAAATCCATTTGGTAGTTCATAGGGATGTGGGTTTCCTCTTTGGCCATTCAAAACGCTTGAGAATGCACCTAAACACTTTGACATTTCATATTGTGTTGTGTTGTTCACTATCTAGTCTATCAGAAGTAATAAGAAGAAATAATATGAGCATGCTTTATCAGATCAGTAAAGTCAATAAAGTCGCATCCATCATTTTCCATTAGGCTTCTTTACCAACAAGATGTTGACCAACCAAGTCTGGAATTCTATTTCTCTAATGCAAATCACCTTTTACACTTCATCCACTCCTTCCTTTCTTTAGAGAACTTTTAGCTTTCAGATGAATTGGTTGTATCCACCTTATTAGTTGACATATTGAAATCCACCTCTCCTTTCTTGAGAACTTTCAGCTTTCTGATGAATTGGTTGTATCCACCTTGTTAGCTGACTTATTGAAAATCCACCTCAAACTTCCACCTAGTTTTATCTTCTTCTACACCTCGCGCTTCTTCACCATGTACTAAATTGTCAAATATGCAGTACTAAAAGAGAATAAATGGGAGAAAATGGAACAGAGTCTGATCAAGGCTGTCAGGCATAAGAAGAGGATGAAGTAGAAGTAAAAGAGAAGTACCAGAAAACTAGCTAGGATTTGAACATTTCATCTTTAGGCAAGTATTTTCACTTGTTTTCTTCAATTTGAGATTCTCATTGAGTTTCTTTATCTTTGAATTTACACTTTGTTTAATTTTGTTTATTGAAGGTCCTAGAATTTAAACTACTTATAATTTGAGATTAAACATGTTACACACTTAAAATGTGCAACTATGATCTTGTTATGACCGTATGATACTTTGACTTATGAATGGTTTGCGTGTGACTGGACATGCTCACGGGATTGTTTATGACACTCTCATGTTGCGAGAAGGGTTTGTTGAGTGAAGTGCTACATGTAAATCACCGGTGCCACCTCTCAAATTCACCACCCAACTATATGGGATGGAGCTCAAAATATTCCTTGTTGGTTTATTTCTTTGTCCATGATCAAATTTGGACTTTGGTGTTTGGCAAATTTGAAAAGTATTTTGTATATGATATCAATGAAATTAAACATCTTCCTATAGATGTTGTATGCACCTACTAAAAAAAACAATTAACGATGTTGGGTAACGTCGAACCTCGGGCGACCGGCCGTGCCCCACGGAAGTTTCTCACCGGCCGCCAGGATAAATCGGGAAGTGCTCGCGGTGGGCGATCCAGAAGCCTAGCATCCCAGGCTGCACAGATGTTGTATGCACCTACTAGCACTTGTTATATGAAATTACTATGAAATTAAAATTGCTTATTTCTTACCTGATACTTTTGACTTGTGTAAGGTTGGTCAATGAACATCTTTCATTTTAGAAGAGAACTAATAATTATAAACCAGGGTTTTAAATCTCATACTAGGCAAGATGGTCGAAATGTATCGTTATGATAAATCGAACTTGATATTGTTAAGCACAAACATTGTCTCTTATGTGGTTGTGAATCGCATCAATGAGTACTGTGTCAACCCACCACTTGTGTCGATGAATACTATGTCAACCCAATATTAGTCTTCCCTTGTCATGCTAAAATACATGTCGAGATGAATTGCGATAATCTTGTTATTTTTTAGATTGTGTTCATATAAGATAAAGTGAAAACTATACTATTTTAGATGGAACACAAAGTCCCAACTTATTAAGTATATAGTTGTCTTATTTTCTTCTTTCTCTTTTACATCCTTTCATCTCCAATTCACCGGAAGAACCATATATCAAAATATTGACACAATACTGAATAGTATCGTTCCAGTCAAATATCAATAACTGTGACACAGCTCAAGATTTTGAATCTTGTTATGAACATCTTTTATGGTGTGGTCATTTTTTAAGCAAGTTGCATAGTTTAATAGATAGCTTTATGTGGATATTGTTCTAATGTTTACATGTTTTTGTTCTAAATATGTCAACATGGACTAAGTTTGTGTTTTGATAAAATATATGATTTTGGGATATTAATTGTCATTATTATGTGTGGATGCATCTAATACTTCAAGTTGAACTTCATTATTTGATTTTGATTGGATTATAATTAGGATTTTAGTAAATAACACATCTCATCCTACATGTAAGAAACATTTTGCTATTTGACACAATTTGGCACAGGTGTTCTATCTCACTAATAACTTGAGAGAAATATCAAATCCTTTTCTTATTATTCTTCTTAGGGTGGGATGTGTCATTAATTGGATTGGTTGTTCGAGTATTTAGTGGATTAGTCTGCGGTGGCAATTAGTTGCTGCCCAATGATAGCATAGGGCAAAACACACTATAGGTCTAAAAATGCAACCTTTATAAAACTCAACGAGAGTGAGCACTTAATCACAAGGTTTAAAGTCTCGTGCCGGTGCCGCCCGACACCGGCGAAACATCCCGTTCCGCTGGGAAACCGAAATCGGCACGCCACCGATTTCGTATGTTGCTGCGTCATGGCGTGTATGGCGAAGTTCTCCTCGACAGCGAAGGCGACGTCGGCGACGGCGACGACAAGGTAAGTTGAAAAACGACGCAGGCGACGCCGAAGGTGTCGCGAGACTCCTCTAGCGCCGCCGGAGGCCTCTGTCGTCGCCGGAGGCCTCTGGATTAGCCGGAAGCACCGCCGGAGACGGCGACGGCGCCGTCGCGAGTCACAACTCCTCCGCCTCCGCCTCCGCTCGCATCGTGGCGTGTTAGGGCAAAATTTGGTTTATTAAATCCAAAATTTCCCATTTAAATTCAACTTAAATAAGAAAACTAATAAAAACTAATAAAATGATTTATTTAAATCTAACATTTCCCTACTTAAATAATATCCTAATAAAATATATAAAAATATATTTAAAATTAAAAAAATAAATAAGTTTTATTAATTAATTTTCTGAATTTTTTCTATTTTAAATATTATTTAAAAATTCAAAAAAAAATTTAAAAAATTTCTAATAATTCAATTTTATATTCTGATATTTTTTTTTATTATTTTTATTTTTAATATTTTCTTATTTAATTAATATTCTAATATTTTTTATCATTTTAAATATGTATTATTTAAATTAATATTTAAATAAATAAATATGTATATAATTATTATATATTAAGTAGTGTTTTGTATTAATTTATATACTTATTAGAAATTATAGATAATATTTTGTATCTTAATATCAATTTGAAATTTAAATCCATTAATATTAATTTTTAAGACATTAAACTTTTTTACTTTTAGGAATTTTTTCCAAAATATATGAAACATTACATTTATTATAAAATATCTCTATTTGATATGCGCTTGAATATTAAGGTATTAGTAAGGTAATATATTATAATGTATCAATTTTAATTTAAGTTATTGATAGATCAATTTTCTTTGAAGAAAATTATATTTAATTATTTTTTTCTAACAATATTAAGTTGCTCAATAATTAAAAATTTATATAAATTAATACACAACTTATTTTTAAATTATACACATTAAATATATTTATCTAATAATTACTATATACAAATAAAAAAATACGAAACCTTATCGGCATGGTACGATACGATACCGAAACCGTATCGTTCCGGTTGGGGACCGAAACTTCGGCACGGGTCGAAATTTTAAACCTTGCTTAATCATGGTATTGTTAGCCCTCTCATGTGGACTTAGACCCCTTTCCTATTGATCAACCTTGGAGTATTTGGATTAATCTTTTCACACTACTCATCTCCATAATTAAATAAAAAAATCATACATTATTCATTGGTTAAGTAATATACAAGGATTTGAAACATCTCTTTTTGTGAAAGCCAATGATAATGGGAAAGGGCTAGCATTTATTTCGTTGATCAGAAACCTCATTTTCATCGTGTAGGATCTTTTAGTTCTCCAACAATCCCTTATATCCATAGTGATGTGGAAATATGAAATGCCGACTTGGTTAACAAATATAGAATCTAGGTCTTTTAATCAATTTTGGTAAAAATATCTGAACTGTTGATATTTAAAATGATAAGGATGCACACTTAGGCGTCCAATAAATACCCCAATTAAGTGATGTGAGACCATGAAAAATATGCCCATTAATATAGAAAAAGGGAGACCAAAGAAGACTTAATTAGTAACGATAAAATAGTGTAGGGATCTTATGCAAAAACGATACAAACACGCAGTAGAAAACTTGATCGCTTCAAGAGATCCATGCGAAAGATGTATATGACGGTTGATTAGAGTGGTTACCTTTGTTGCATGGATGGTACAATCGCAACTTTGGTTTTGCGGATCTCAGCACAATCAGAATGGCCACGCCTCTAGTAATATCCACACGAACACGTTCCGTTCGTCGCAAGAACTCGGTCTCGGAGAAGAACCACCTTCATGGTGCTCAGCACTTGGGATGGTTCGGTCACAAAGGAGAAAAGGGTTTGGCCAAGAAGGAAGAGGATGAAGAACACTTGATTTTAATTTAGAAAATTAAATAAACCTTTTGTATTTATCCAATGAATTCAAAAGAATTTTTGCCTCTTGAGCTTCCCTTCCTATTAATGGTCATAAACCTCAATGAATATCAAAGCCTCTTGGTCATCTTGTAACCCTTTGTATTCATCCAATAAATACCAAAAGTTTATACTCTTTGTCTTTCTCTTTAATAATGTTTCATTAAACTCTTTTAATGAACATTAACCTTTCTTAAGTGATTTAGTCAAATTCAAATGAGTCTAACTCGGATTAGACTTAATCTCATAGTCCAATTGGATTCATTTGAATCTAACTCAATCCAATTTGGAATTAGACTTCATCACATTTTAGTCAAACTAAAATAAATATATCTCCGAAATAATATATTCTTTGTGTGTGACCCAATAGGCTCTCATAACATTGGCAATATATCTAAAATCATTTTAAATACATAAGCAATGAGTGATATCTAACAATGCATCATAACTACTAAGTGATGAGAATGTCTAGATCCGACCCAATTTTTCCGTGTTTATTATCTTATATAACTTGGTCTTTCTATCCTTGATATCTAGATTGATCAATGAGGCATAGACATTGTCATCTTCTAATCAATCTTTGTGTTTTTTGATCTCCAAGTAAACTCACTTAACCAAAAGACCTCAATATCTCATATTGACTCATTTGAGCATGGTCATGTATTTTAGTACTACTTGATCAAGGAGCCCACAAATATCATTCCCGTCATATGGAAGGGATAGATCTCATTTACATCACTCATATCCTCCGCATAATTTGTTGCATACCTAGTGATCGATTTTATAATCCACCCTATTACGGGTGATGTTTGCCGATATCAAAGTACACAACTCATTATGTAAGGAATCGTAATAACTTCAGGTCTAAGGATTATTCATACCAATAGTCACTATGAAAAAGTTTATGACACTCATATCACGATCCATGAAACTTTCTCATAGCGGATCAATTCGGTACATATTCTCTAATATGTACCCATGTGTCAATTTGATATCCTATATCCATTACTTGTGAGATTAGGTCACCAATTGACATATTTGTTAGTCTCAGCTCATTAATATTGTCGTCGTATATTAATTCTTGACTAGGAATAGTTAAGAGTAGTATTCTATATATACTACATCCTCCCACTATCAACCAATTGATATGACGTAAATTAGAACCTACTACCCTATGACATTATTATACTTATTCATCTGACACAGATATGAAGTAAAGATAATAACCATAAACATTGCTTTTATTAATAAAATATGATACAAAAGTTCCATAGTCAATCATCTCATAATTAACTCTAGGGTTAATCCTAACAAATAGGATATGATTTATTTAAATATAGATGAAGATATAGTACGGGATCAAGCCTAATAACGTAGGAGAATCCGTATAATCAACCTCACTCAGTGGGATAAAGGCTTGATTGTTGTCGTATTTGTCCCTTTAAACATCAAGAGGTAGGACCATTACCAATTATTATAGAATATATGTGATATACTTCTATTTTTCAATATAAATGTCAATTTTGTGTAGTTTTCAATGTGATATTTAAATCGATGTGAAAAGTAAGATATCATCATGTACCAACAATAGCAACCACTAGTCCGAGTTAGATGTATGTTTGTGCAAGATATATTATTATTTTTTGAGTGAGAGGACTAGGTCAATTTTCTATATTTTTCCTTTTATTTGAGGTTGTTCTAGTAAGTAACCCAAGTCAAAACTCCAAACTTCAATATCTAAAAAGTGACTTTCTTATTCGAACTCTATCCATCCATGCCCCTTATCCACACAAATATTATTAGGGATCGATCTATACGGATGGCTAGATGAGATAGCAAGGGCAACTGGTGATTGTACTAGCACATGAATGCTTTCTACTGTGTTAACACTAGCAAAGTCACACAAAACAATTAGTCGTGTAATAAAACCATACAAAGAATTCAAGCATACCAAAATGCTAATGCAGACATATAATGCGGTTGGAACCCACATTCCTACTCCACGGCCTATGATTTATCAGTGAGTCACTCCTGGAAAGTCCACTATCTTTCTCCTTCAGAAATAACTTTTAGAGCAGAGAGACCTCTTACAACTTGAATAATTATAAGAAGAATTAAAAGGAAGGCTAAGAGTATAAGGGAAGGCCTAATAGAACCAACCAATCTCTATTTTTCTAACCTTTAAACATCCACCTTGCTTCCCTTAATAGTCTTTAACCTCTTCAATCTTGACTTGTTGTTCAACATATTTGTTGTTGATCAAGTCGACTAGTTCCCCTAATTGTTACAGGCCAAGTCTGCCAATAGCTACTTGAGTCAATTGGATTCCACCATCAATTGATGGTTCCACGGTATCCTTTAAGTCATCTGACCGTTGTACTACAACTTTATCAGATCAATGGCTCCTTTCAGCTTTCTTGTATAGCATAGTTAATTAGAATTTTTCATCAGTCAACTATCCATTCCGTAATTTAAAATTTTGAGTCGTGCAAAGATTTTGATCTGGGACTAGAACATAGTATCATATCATGCCGACACAGTTTCAATACTTTTTATTGTTTTAAATATTTATGTATATTAATTAAAAAATAAATTTTATTTAATATTGATTACTATAATGCTCACTATTGATTTTGTTTTACGTGTTTGTTGCTGAGTTCTTATTTCGATATTTTCTCTTGAGATGTTTAATATATATTAAATTTTGGAGCAAATAGGTATAAATTCAAATTTATATTTTTATTATTTATTGCATATAATAAAATAGTCTTAATAACTTATACTTTTATTGCAGAGACATTGAGTTCGAAAACTTTCATATCATGAAGATGGGCCTTCAACTTCAAATTCCCAAATTCAAATCATTCTTGCAATTTAATATAATTTTTAATGTATTTTTTATAGTTCAAAAATATTTAAAACTGTCAATCTGGTTTATGAATGTAGATAACATTGAATTTTATATTATTAGTAAACAGAAAATAATATGATGATTCAACTTATTAATATAATGTATATTGTGTAAGTGTGTATATATATATATATATAGTAATTATTAGGTAAATTTATGTTTATCTGTATATTTTTATTTAAAAATTAACTATATTGGTTTTATATAAGTTTTCAACTATTGAACCACTTAAGATGGTTAGACAAAAGCAAATACATATATTTCTCTTTAAAAAAATTGATATACAAATAACTCAAATTAAAATTGATACATCATCGCATGTTACCTTGCTAATATCAAAAGGAGTGTCATGAATCAGATGAAAATATTGGTTGTTGCAACATCCTAGTTAAATTAACCTCATAGTTCTCCAACCCCAACCCCATCAAATAATTATCTAATGACATGCAATATTGATGTTGATTTCTTCACATATCCATCAATATACCTTGATTCACCACTGAAAGTTGGACTTAAAATGACACAACTAAAATTAAAAGTGGTACAGGCACAGGATAAGAATAAACATGTCCCCAAGCTTTGATATGATGGATCACATATGATGTATCAGAGCTATAATAAGAAGGATGAGAGTATGAACTTTGATCAGAATCAATCTCAAGTAAACTCTCACGCATATCTCGATAATCATGAGCTTCCCTTTGTCACCCTACATCGGCGTTAATACTGATTCTTAGTATTTTTAGTTCCATGATCATCTTAGGTTGCATGTGTACCCTTGCTCACATATCCAAGGCTCTAACGCTGAAGCCGAGAGAATATAAGTTCAACAACCACTAGTTACATCACCATTGTCATCACTATTATCATTTTGAACTTCTCGGCAAACTACAGTGTCAGAAGGTGATGATGTTTCTTCATTTTCATCATGTTCTCACCAATTTTTAATTAACCCCTTCCCCTAAAAGCATGAGTTTTGATTATAGTTTGTTATATGGTTCATGATAGTTTAAAATACCATTAATATTTTAATTTTTAAAAAATGTTTATGCCCCCACGGGCTGGCGCATATGGTTCATGCAGGGGCATTACCACAAATAAGCTTAAAGTCGATTCCCAACGGATGTGGAATGTTCCATTGGTTATCTCACCCCCGCTACTATTGCTTGGCGAAAACCCATGATTTACCCCTTTCCAGAGGGACTGCCAAGTTGACGATTTCACCTTTTATCGCAGATGAGTTTTGACTTTCCTTTCATTTAGTAAAAACTGCATAGGCTTTGCCTTTGCCTTTTTCTACAAACTTTGGTTGGATTTGAGGTTAATGACGCTTGAGAACGTTTGGGCCGAGATCCAGAAAATCAAAATTCTCAATCAAAAGCTTATCATCGTCATCTTCCTCATCGATATCTTTTCTAACTTGTACTTTTTCAAATTGTTGGGTAAGAAATTGAGATGGTCATTATAGATCTCTTGCTTCGTCAAATAACAGATTCTCAACCTCAACAACAATCCACCAATCCATCATTGGATCATCCTCAATTTATACAAATTAAATATCAAATGGGTATATATTACCAAACTCTTGTTCTTTCTTCTCTTATATTATTTCTCTTAAGTTAAAGACATATCAAATGGGTCTACATTGCCAAGTTAAAGATCATTATGAATGTAGATGATCTTCTCTAAGTGACGATAAGAAAGACGATTTCGTACTTTGTATCAATGAGAGAGAAAGTTGACTAATTTCTTTCACAACCACTTAAAGATGGGAGAGAATTCATATTGCAGACTTTTTCAAATTTGAGGTTGATCTTCTGTATTGTAACCACCACTTAGATGTAAGATAAAGAAGAACAAAATTAAAATAATATTTATATTTGTTGATAATAATTAATAATAATTTATGTTATATTTACCCCCACATCCATTCTATATTTGGATGACACAACAAAAGGATTGTCAAAAGAATAAGATATCTCTCGAAATAATCGACTTTCATTAATAGCCTCAATAATTAATTCTCTATCTGTTTGTAGTATTAATATTAAATTTCTAAGAGTCACTAATAGATTGTCATTTGTGGCCAAACTATATTGGTATTGATATGTCGGATTGAAATAATAGCATTAAATAATTAAACATATATAATTATTAATACTAATATTAGAAAATCTTCACTATTAAAAAAATGTGTTAGCCAAATGAATATATTTTCTCATTTGATTGTCCCATCTTGCAATGATACTTGGATAGTGATTGTAGATGTCCTTAATTTCTTCTATTGCTTCAGGAATTAGGTGGTGACATTGTTTATTTGTAGCTTCCTCTTTAAAGAATAGAGTCATTGTCAGTCATCTCCGTAAAGGACACAACCATTACACAGGCTACCAGCCGCCTCCTTAAGTGGCGCGACCGTTATAGCATAAAGTCAGCAAACCCAAGTGACGCACCGTTACGGTAGGAAGTCAACAAACCCAAGGGAAGCGGTTGTTAGTAGTCAGCAAACCCAAGGGGGGCGCGCTACAACATGAAGTCAACTATCCCAAGGGGTGCAGTAGTTATGTAATCCACCTATAAGAAGAGGTCACCTCTTATATAAGGTAATGGTGATAGTGGTAGGGAGAAGGCAAGCACATTGACTCTTACTATATTTCTCTATTGGGTTGGAGGACTAGCCAAGGTACGTCTTTACCCCCTTTTAACCTCTTTCTAGTCCTGTTAGTCGCCAACGTCGGAGATATTTGATGCAATCAACCTCCAAGGTTTCAATGTCTAACAATATACTTGTGTCTAATCAAGTATTGACCAAAGGTTGATCCAAACCAGACTAGATGTTTGGAAGTTAAGTGAAAAGTCTAGTTAGGTCAAGGTTGACCGGATGACAAACAAAGAGTAGGCCCAAGATTGACCAGATGACTAGCAAGGGTAAAGTCCAAGCGGATCGTGATTGACTGGATGTCTCACAAAGAGAGAGTCCAAACAGATCAAGGATGATCGGATGTCTAGCAAGTGACATATCCAACCAGGTCAAGGTGATCGAATGCTTAGTAATGTAAAAAGTCTAAGAGAGTGAATCTTAGGGGGTTAGAAGTCTTGAAAAAATGAACTTTGAGTAAAGAAAAACTATAAGGGTGTGAACCCTAGGTAGAAGTCATGGAAGAGTAAACTTCAAGCATGAGGTAAGTCATAACTCAGGAAGACTAAGACTTTGTGTATTTGCTTGTGTTTTTATACTTATCTTGCACGAACCTGGTGTTGGAAGCAAGACGGAGAGCAGACGAACACAATCAGACATAGTTGGACCAACTTTGGAGTAAATCAGACTTGACATAGGTTGAACCAAACCAAAACTGGTCCGGTCGACTGGTCAACTGATCCAAGCGACCGGAAGACTAGTACGGGTGAACGAAAAACTTGTTCGGTCGACCGATTGGGTTCGATCAACCAGGTTTGGGTCAAAACTCGGTTTGATGACTAGGCTTGGTTCAATTTGTAGGACCGAGAAGGAGATAAAGGGGATGAATATCGCATTTTTAAATACTTCTTTTCTTTTTACAAAAATAAAACAAAGTCGTAGTGGAAATATTAAAACAAAAAACTTAACTCAAGCAATAACTTGGTTCACAATCCAACGACTGCTACTTCAAAACCTACTATCCCTTGGATCATTTGTTGATAGGATATTTGATGTGTATTTCATGCATAGTTTTTAGTATTGTTTGGTATGCATTTTGTTTCAGCACATGAACACATCTCTATTACCTTATCTTAGGGGTGAAGAGGTGAACTCTTCTTTTCCCAAAGTCATATCAAAGGCATAAGTAAATGGAATCCTAAATTTGTTTTCTCCGATCACCATTTGCCCCATCTTTAATTTCATCTTGGCCTCCTGTTGGGAGTTGACACCATTAATTAATATAGTATATGCATTTTGCTCAACAGCCTTACTTGGGATTGATCTGGTGTCAATACAGCAAGAAGTCGCCCCGGTGTCCAATATTGCATTAACACTGAAAGGCAGTACTTCTGGTATCTCCAGACTTACTTTAATATTATAAAGACGGTTGAGTGTACTCCTTTGAGATACTTGTCCATCTGTTATTTTGGATACCACTTGTTCTTCCAGATAAGATACCTACTCTTTTCCTTTGTCATGGAAGTCTTCTAGTTGCTGCAGATCTTCCATCAATTCTTCAGATAATTTTTCTTCTAACTTCTTGAGTGTACTCCTTTGAGATACTTGTCCATCTGTTATTTTGGATACCACTTGTTCTTCTAAATAAGATACCTGCTCTTTTCCTTTGTCATGGAAGTCTTCTAGTTGCTGCAGATCTTCCATCAATTCTTCAGATAATTTTTCTTCTGACTTCTGATTTCTTCTAAGGACTCTTGATAACTCCTCTTTTAACTTCTGGTTTTCTGCTATCAAATATTGAGTATAATTAATCAGTTCTGAAATCAAACTTCTATCATAATATTGTACTGTTGGTGGTGGTAACGGCTTTAGTGACAGCTTCAAATAACTTCCTGCACATAGAGTGCATGTGGTAAGCTTGTACTTTGAACAATGGCCCCTTGATCTTTGGTTTGTAATTCTTTTGCAGAAAATACACTTAATAAACTGAGAATTTATCTCCTGGTTCAACTGTCATTCATGTTCACATGTGTGTTGTTCTTCCGGTATGTCCACCTGAACCTGTCATCCTTGGGTTTCCCCTATTAGCACAAATAAGGTTTCAGGTAAGGAACTTGTTACCAGACTGCAGTAGTGCTCTGTATCATGTTCGCCATCCGAGATGCTACAGATTGCATCGCTGTCTGTCTCCTCGGGATCTATTGATACAATATCAAATTCTTCGGGTAAGTCGAGTTCACTTAGCATTGTCACTCGCTCCTTGTTTCCCACCTTGTTCCTGCATTCTCGTACAAAGTGTCCTTCACCGCAAATAAAACATTTGCATTTACATACCTTTGCTCGATCATTCTGATATTGTTTCTTTATGACCCTTACGTGGGATTTATGGGGTTTCCCTTTATATGATTTTGCCTTTCTTAAACCATACTTCCTTGTAGGTTTCTGATAATGGTATGGTAAAGGAATACGAGAGCAAAATTGAAGATCTTTCAGGCTTCTTTGAAGAGATGCTTACTTGCACATTTCCATTAGCTCTTGGTAGGCATGATGTATTCTGGGTAGCACGCCAATCGTGTTTCCTTGGTGCTTTTCCTGGAACTTCTTTTCGAGGTAGCTGCCAATGAGAGGTGGCATTTTTCTGTAGAACTTACTTGAAAGTTCTTCATATACAAACATGCGCCCTGTTTTGGCTGCTAATACTTTGTATTCATTCATGTATGATATTAAATCTTTTGTATCATGACATACCAGTCTTTCAAGGTCCAAGTAAGCTTGATTTTGTTCTACTGTTGAACCTGAAGCTGGATCTTCTAAGGTAATGATTCTTCGAATTTGCGTTAGCACATTCTAAGTTTCATCTGTCATTCCAACTAGTTTGTCATACTGGTCTGGGAACATCATTCTCCATTGAATAAAAGTCTTTTTCTCTGTCTCTCCCAAAAGATTTTCAATATATTGCACCTTGGTTCTATTATCACTCCAGATTTTTGAATCCACCACGTTAGTAGTAATTGACTCCCATCTGGAAATAACATCATGATATAAACCAATATTATCAAGGAGAACTAGCATAACACCTGTTTGTTGTTGCGCAGAAGGTAATGTCCATGTTTCATTGGAATACATTTTCTGGATATTCCCAATTTTCGTGCTTGCCCTTTTGCAGTCCCTCTGGGGGTAGTACTGCTGGTATTGAGTGCTCTTGAACTTGCTGGTTCGTTGATCCGAACCCTTGGATACCTCTTTGAGTACTTGAGAATTCATCAACTTCAATTACTTTAGGACAACTTATTCTCTCAATAATTAGCTGGGGCACTGCTTCCCCTTTGAAAATCATAATATTTTCATAATTCAGATTAAAGACCAGAATTTTTACCTCTCCTCTATAGTCTTGGTCAATGACACCAGCTCCCACATGGAGCCCTTGCTTCCAGGCTGCTCCAGATCTGGTAGCTATTCTTCCGTAGTGCCCTTCTGGTATTTGTATTGTTATGCCTGTAGAGAGCAAGGCCCGATCTCCAGGGCTTATTTCATAATTATCAATAATTTTTAGATCATACCCTGCTGGTCCCATGGTCTGTCGCTGTGGAATAGTAGCATCTGGATGAAGCCTTTTGACTTTTAATACTTGGGTTTCTTCTTCATCTTCTAAGAAAGCCAAGATTTCCTATTCTGGTGAATCCATATCTTCGTATTGGCCCACCAGCTGTTCAGCTACTGGTGTGTATCCCTCAAACTGTAAGCTTATACTTCCATCCAGTAACGTTCTAGTATTTACCTGGGCGGATGAGACCAGATTTCTTCTGATTGAAGGCCTTAATATCCACCTCTGCTGTTGTAATTGTTCTGTAGAAGAATTCATTTCTGTTTATATTGATGACATTCTGGTATTTTCAAATACAGAGCGGGAACATATCAAGCATCTGGAAATAATGCTTGGCATCTGTGAGAAACACGGCTTAGTACTCTCCCCAACCAAATACAAGATTGGAGTTCTAAAAATTGAATTTCTGGGAGCAGAAATTGGTGAAGGAAAACTTAAGTTACAGCCTCACATTATCAAGAAGATAACAGAATTTAAGGATGAACAGTTAAAAGAGAAGAAGGGACTCAGATCCTGGTTAGGTATTTTAAATTATGCTCGTACCTACATTCCTAACCTAAGTTCCAAGCTTGGACCTCTGTATCAAAAGACGTCACCCCATGATGACAAAAGAATGAAAAATTCTGATTGGGCCCTTATTAAAGAAATAAAGGCCCAAGTAAACCAGCTGTCAGATCTGGAAATACCTCCTAAAGGGGCCTATCATTCTTCAATCGGAAATAGAAAACCCGAGATATACTCAGAGATTTATTCCTTGAAGAAAGTAAGCTTACAACTATAAACTAGACACACTAGGGAATGAGAGTCTTGGGAATACTCAAGGTGTGCTCAAACCCTTAGCAAACCTGACCTTTTATATAGGGGAAGGTTGCAAAGGAATTGAGGCGGGTATCCCATTTGTTGACCCCATCGTCCCTCAATTATTTGCCCTTCATCATCTACAAAGGCTTTACAGCTCATAAAGGTTGGATCTTATCGTTTTGCAGAGATAAGATTCGGAAAGGATGGCTCCCCGGGGCTCAATCCTTCCTTTATTAAAGCTATTACTTTACAGCGCATTACTTTATTAAAGTTACTACTTTACAGCGCATTACTTTACAACAGCCCATCATGCTTCACGAGAGTACTCTTTTTATCTCATATTTAATATGCTGGATGCGTTGAGCCACTTGGAAGAGATCTTTTCTAGTCTCACGAACTTCTTCAAGATGCTTATGATAATAATTATCAAATCCTCCATTCTTGTATCGCCTGCTGTTAAAATCATATTCCTTCATCTGCATTATTAACTCCAATTCTCGAAGCTTCTCAAGCACGTTGCTTATAGCTTCATCTTCAATTTTTGCCATCTGGTTTCTTTTGTCATGGTCCTCCTGAAAAAGAATCTGCGACAAAGTCTCATGGGTTAGGTCTTCATACCTTAGTAGTAGAGGGAACCTGGTGGAACTAGATGCTTCCTCCATGGAATCAATAATAATTTCTTTAAGGGAACTACTAAGAGTAGCCAGAGTTTCTGGTTCTTCCACCAATCTAGAGAGTGTGTCTGCAAGAATGTTGAGTTTACCGTCTATGTGTTCAAAATTTATCTTTACTCCTGTGCCTGTTATATAGTCGGTAAACGCGAGCCATCTGACCCTTAAGGGCTTATTTCTGGCAGTCTTGTTGTGGAAGCTAATAATAGCCTGACAATCTATCCTCAGTGTTATCTCCTTCTTGTCCATATAATGAATCTTTAGTGCTGTCATTGTTTCCATGGCTGCATAGATTTTAGCATCTATCACAGATTTAACAGTGGGAAACTTACCATGGCCATAGGCACATATCTTTTCCATGTTCTTGGGATCGTATTTAGTGGGTTTCCATTTACAAACACTACCCCAGCCCAACATGCTTCCATCCGTTTCTAGAACGATATAAGCCCCTTTAGGAGGTATTTCCAGATCTGGCAGCTGGTTTACTTGGGCCTTTATTTCTTTAATAAGGGCCCAATCAGAATTTTTCATTCTTTTGTTACCATGGGGTGACGTCTTTTCATACAGAGGTCCAAGCTTGGAACTTAGGTTAGGAATGTAGGTACGAGCATAATTTAAAATACCTAACCAGGATCTGAATCCCTTCTTCTCTTTTAACTGTTCATCCTTAAATTCTGTTATCTTCTTGATAATGTGAGGTTGTAACTTAAGTTTTCCTTCACCAATTTCTGCTCCCAAAAATTCAATTTTTGGAACTCCAATCTTGTATTTGGTTGGGGAGAGTACTAAGCCGTGTTTCTCACAGATGCCAAGCATTATTTCCAGATGCTTGATATGTTCCCGCTCTGTATTTGAAAATACCAGAATGTCATCAATATAAACAGAAATGAATTCTTCGATACCTTGAAAACATTGGTCCATTTTTCGTTGGAATATTGCAGGTGCATTCTTCAGGCCAAACGACATTACTAGCCATTCAAATAAACCAAACGGACAGATGAAAGCTATCCATTCAATAGAGAAAGGGTCCATGGTGATCTGATGAATCCTGAGTTTAGATCAAACTTGGAATAAATTTTTGAATTCCCAACTTTCTTCAGTATGGTAATGGTATTGATCCCTGGAAGACTATACTGATCTTTGTAAGTATTGTCATTGAGCGTTTTATAGTTGAAGATCATACGCTCTTTGCCTTTAGTCTCTTTTCCAGTAATGGGGCCAATGGATGTTCCTGACTGTACGATCATTGCCATTGTACGATGTCGACTTTTGCTTGGTCGGATAACATTGAGTTTAAGAAGTGCTTCAACATGTCGCTTGAAGGATTCCTTTAGTGCTGGTGAGACATTTGTTAGGGGTTTATCTTGGATGGTGATATCCGGATTGATGATTTCTATTTTGCATAGAATACCGTTCTTTGACCAGTGCTGAAGAGGGTTTTCTCCTATATACCCTTACTCCTTTAATCTGTTGAACAAAGAGCTATGTTTATGCAAAATATTCTGGTTAGAAATAGTACCCGCAAAATATACTTCTTCCTGGAGTTGAATATATTCCATTTCCTCGAGTCCAAGTTCTTCAATTGCAGCTGCAGTGCTCTGGTTTGTGGCAATAGTAGTAATATTCTTATAGAAAGTAACAGTGTTACCTTCTATTCTTACTCCTCCCTGTATACTGCATATGAAATTGCACCCTAGTACCATTTGGACTCCTTTTCCCAAAGTCATATCAAAGGCATAGGTAAATGGAATCCTGAATTTGTTTTCTCCGATCACCATTTGCCCCATCTTTAATTTCATCTTGGCCTCCTGTTGGGAGTTGACACCATTAATTAATATAGTATATGCATTTTGCTCAACAGCCTTACTTGGGATTGATCTGGTGTCAATATAGCAAGAAGTCGCCCCGGTGTCCAATATTGCATTAACACTGAAAGGCGGTACTTCTGGTATCTCCGGGCTTACTTTAATATTATAAAGACGGTTGAGTGTACTCCTTTGAGATACCTGTCCATCTGTTATTTTGGATACCACTTGTTCTTCCAGATAAGATACCTGCTTTTTCCTTTGTCATGGAAGTCTTCTAGTTGCTGCAGATCTTCCATCAATTCTTCAGATAATTTTTCTTCTGACTTCTGATTTCTTCTAAGGACTCTTGATAACTCCTCTTTTAACTTCTGGTTTTCTGCTATCAAATATTAAGTATAATTAATCAGTTCTGAAATCAAACTTCTATCATCATACTGTACCGTTGGTGGTGGTACGTGGCTTACATAACTATTGTGTCCCTTGAATAGCTGACTTTATGTTGTAACAGCCACGTCCCTTGGTTTACTAACTACCTACTGTAACGGTCACATCCCTTGAGTTTACTGACTACTTATAATGGCCACATCCCATGTTTGCTGACTTCCTACTATAATGGCCATGTCCTTTGGATTTACTAACTTCTTGTTGTAACAGCCGTGTCCCTTAAGGAGACAGCTACCTATATAACAGTTGTGTCCTTTAAGGAGGTGGCGACGACTATATTCTTTAAGGAGGCGGCGAACATTCTTTAAGGAGGCAGCTGGTTGCCTGCGTAACAGTTGTGTCCTTTAAGGAGGAGATTGGCAACGACTACGTCTTTTACATAGGCAACTAGCAGCCTACGTAACAGTCGTGTTCTTTAAAGAGGTGGCTAACAACGACTACGTCCTTTAAGGAGGCGGCTAGCTCGACCCGAGTTGGGATTGAGCTCAGCCGGGAGGAAGCTAGCAATGACTACGCCTTTAAGGAGGTGGTTGGCTCCGCCCAAGTTGAAGTTAAGCACGATCGAGATACTGCTGACTTGACCTTAGTTGAGGTGGAGCTCGGACGGGAGGCGACTAACTCGACCAGAGATAAGGTAGGAGTCAGTTAACTTGACCTAAATCCCTCCCAAGTCATTCAAAATGAGGGTTGCATTGATCGAGTCATGGTCCATGCCATGTGGTTATCTCCACCACATCAAACATAAAAATTAGTGATTAAAAAAATTTAAACATAAAATTTAATAACATTTACAATATTCATCAAAATTTTATTAATATATTTTTCAATCAAACTCAATTTTATGAATACAAAAATGGGACTAGTTTGACCGAAGGGGCTCAAATACCCGAACTAAAAAAAAATAGATAGATTGTTCCCGTCGCGAGAAAATCTTCCAACTATTGATTTCAAAGCCTTCTTATTGTTCCTCGTGATCTGTTGATTGGCTCAATGGTTTTTGAGTTCAGAAGCCTAATCTTCTGCCAATTTCATTAAATCGATCGTCATTCTGTATCTGCGAAGAGAGATTTGAGATTGCCTTTTTTTGGATATTGTATTTATCTCAAAACTCATGTTAGGGCTTCATCTTTCTATCGAACAAGTTATTCTAAATCAACAGGATTAGAGGCTTTATTTTTTTTAGCTGGTTTTGGTGGTTATTATTCTATGTTTACTAGTTGGATGAAATAATCGATATTAAATCTAGAGGTTCATCGTTTATTGTTGCAAATTAGAGAGATTTTATTGGTTCTCTTAGTTCATCCGCAAAGGTTTTTTCTTTAGATTTTTGTATGATGCCCTATGTTTCTCTTCCTGAACTGCTCACTGGGCACAAAGTTGTACTATTATTTATACACCATGATGATATGTTTAACTTACTTTTTTTCATGCTTCACATGGCTTTCATAATTACATATCATTCAAAAGCAAAAATATTTAAATGTGAAAAAATCAATTCTATTATTATATATCTTGAAAGCATTGTTTAAAATGCATCAAAAATTATCCAATTAGTAGAACTAATGTTTAAAGGTTTCAAAAACATATGCAAACAACATACAATCCATTGCATAACGCATATGTGGGGGCCTATGCAACGTGTATTAAAATATATGTAGATATCTAACATCTTTACCATATGCAAAACAAGTATTAAAGGTCAGCATAGGATTTTTAAATCAATTTTGTCTCGGGTAAATTGTTTAAAATAATACCAAATAAGATGTTTTGATTGCAAATCTAGACCGCATATGCTATATGAAATTAAATGCAATGACTGTGGCCTGTCAAAATCCGCTAAGAGACCATATATAGGATCTAAGTGAGTACTTTTAAAAAATAAATTCACGGCTTCCATTCAACACACAACATGCATTTTTTTTTAATTTAGTCAAAGTACATGTTATAGTTTAACTTATTGTTTTAAAATTTTAATTTAATTGCTAATAGAATTGCTATAAGCTTATATTTAAAGGCAAACAAGTTAAATGGAAGAGGATTCTAGAATTACAACTCATCCAAGTTGATCACACTATAAAGTGTGCTAAGTGTCAATACAATGGAACTGATAAACTGTACCATTCCAACAGAAGACTAAAAGTTCGGTACAGAAGAATCCTTTATACCTTGTTTGAAAGACAAAGTGAACTATTATTGAATCTCACATCTTGAGTAATGCATACAATTGATTCTCAAGAACTGACAATTAAGGTCTTTGATTCTGTTTGATAGTGAATGGGTGAACATGCACTATACTAATAAACCTATTAACCAAAACAAACCTTGTGAAATACGTAAACAAGGACCAAAACGTCAAATAGAGGTTGATATTTTCTGCTGAATATCCAGACAGTCTCAGTCCACTCTTTATCCAAATCCATTAGGCACTAAACAAGCCAAAGTAGAAAATTTAGATAATTATTCTGACGAATATGTACCAAGCAATTGAACAACTTATGATTCATAAACTAGTAACCAATAGCCCCCACAGGTTAGCACAATTGATATCTACATGGGTGTGTCTCAATTCCCAGCCGATGCAAAAATATCTTATTGGGTGTTTAACCTCCCCATGCAAAGGGCGTTAGGGCAAATGCACCCCCCCCCTCCCCCTACCGCTTGACTTATCCTCTTCGAAGGTGTGGGACCGCTTTAGAGGTGTGCTAAGGTGACGGCTTCACTGGTGTCCTAATAAACCAGTAACAAATAATATCATATTTAGGTGCCACAAAATTAAATACAGGAACAAGGAGGTTTTCTTTTTCAGTGGAACATAGGTACATCGCAAAGGGGGAAAAAAGCACCTGCAGTGCTACAACTTTACTAGTTCTTACACTAGCTACAACTTCATCAAGTGTACAATCAAACCAATGGGACAAACATATGCTCCTTGACAATGAGAGAACGATCATACAAATAATAAAAATTATTACTAGTGAGCAATTTCAGGAAGAGGAACAAGATGATGGTGTATCATACATGTTAGAATATTGTAAATATAGTAAGGATTAATTAGATTGATTCTAGATTTATGTAATTAGCCTAAAATAAGACAACTGAATATTGTGTAATTAGGTACTCTTCCTTATAAATTCAATAGCTCCGTTGTGTCCAATACACACGTATTTTATCCAATGTCCCTCATTTTTCTCTCAACATAGTATCAGAGCGAGGCCAAATTTGTGGCCCACACACTACTCTCCTCCGCCACGCGCCACCCCCTCCTCTGTCGCGCATAATGGCGCATCCGGTGTCTATTCCTGACGTCGTGAGCTTTGCTCACCTCTCTTTACTCACTGATCAATAGCTACCCTCGGCGCTCTAAAGTCTGATACCCCAATCTTTACCAATCACATCACTGCACCGCTCTCTTCTGAGTTATTGGATGGTAAGAACTACTCCTCTTGGGCCTCTCACATTGAGCTTTGGCTTGTTGGATAGGGTTATGAGATACATCTTACCCAAACCGAAGAGGATGTCCAAATCGCCGGTCGTCCTCTGTGGAAAAATGTTGGCGTTCAGTCAGTGGCGTAGCCAGGATTATCGATTAGGAGGGGCGATTTTCGACTAAGAGAAACCATTTTCGAAAATTCCAAACCTTAGTGTAAATTGATCAACATCAAAACTTAGACACGAGACAACAAATATACACAAAACTTAACTTAATTCAATTGATCGACACCAAAACTATTCGGGTACTTATATAACTTTGGTTCGATCATAATTGGATCAAATCAACTCCAAATTGATCCTAATTTGAACCATTATAATCCTAAAATACAAAGCATCAAATATACACAGGGTCTAACTTAATTCGGTTGACCAACATCAAAACTATCCGAGAGACTTATATAAACTTGGTTCGATCATAATTTGATCAATCAACGTCAAATCAATCACGAATTGAACCAATGTAATCCTTATCTCCGCACCTACCTGTTAGATTTATTTCGAATCCGATACAATTTTAATTTAGCGTTTTCACCTCATGTTCTATGAATTAGTTCATTCATTTATTATCATATATTTTATTTTTAAAATTCAATATTTATCATTTTAAATCAAGATATTTCCTTATAAAATTTATACTAATGGATAGTTTATAATCAATTTCAATTTTTAGACGATGAACGATGATAAATTAATCCGTTAAAATGCTATATATATATATATATATATATATATATATATATATAAATGTCAGGGGGTGCGACCGCACCCCCTGCTACCAAGGTGGCTACGCCACTGCGTTCAGTTGTGTTGTATCATCCGAACCTCCATTCACCTATCTCTTCGCGATATCTTCGTCATTCACAAAACCTACAAAGCAGTTTAGACACAAGCTCAACAACTTGTTTTGTGCAAAAATTTTGTGAAAGGTGCATTGTGTGTAGAAAAGCAAAATCTAAGGTATCACCTCATGGACTATACACTTCATTGCCTATTCCTGATTTCCCGTGGATTGACTTGTCTATGGATTTTGTTTTAGGGCTGTCACGCACTCAAAAAGGTAAGGACTCCATTTTTATGGTAGTTGATAGATTTTCCAAGATGGCACACTTCATACCTTACCACAAAGTGGATGATGCAACTCATGTGGCAGATTTGTTTTTCAAAGAAGTGGTAAGACTTCATGGCATGCCTAGGAGCATCGTTTCAAATCGTGACACCAAATTCTTAAGCCATTTTTGGAGGACCTTATGGAACAAGATGGGAACAAAGCTTCTTTTCTCCACCACATGCCACCCTCAAACTGACGGTCAAACCGAGGTGGTAAATAGGACTCTTTCTACTCTTTCTTAGAGCAATTATTAAGAAGAACATTAGGTCTTGGGAAGAATGCTTACCCCATGTTGAATTTGCTTACAATAGGGTTGTCCATTCTACTACTCAATTTTCTCCTTTTGAGATTGTTTATGGGTTTAATCCGCTAACGCCTCTTGATTCGCTTCCTTTACCTAACACTTCTTCCTTAGTTCACAAGGATGGCAAAACAAAGGCGGAATATGTGAAGAAGCTTCATGAGCAAGTTAAAACTCAAATTGAGAAAAAAATAGAGCAATATGCAAATAGAGCCAATAAAGGGAGAAAAAGAGTTGTCCTTGAACCCGGTGATTGGGTGTGGGTTCATATAAGGAAGGAAAGGTTTCCTGCCCAAAGGAAATTAAAGCTTCAACCACGAGGAGATGAACCATTCCAAGTATTGAAAAGAATTAATGACAATGCTTACAAGATTGACTTGCCAGGTGAGTATGGTGTTAGTGCAATGTTTAATGTGGCTGATTTGCGTCCTGTTGATGTAGGTGATGAGGACCTAAATTCGAGGACGAATTCACCTAAAGGAGGGAATGATGAAAGTCAAGGAGGGGTTACAAGCTTACAAGACAAAGCCGAGGATGAAGAGGCATTGAAAAGAATTAGAAAACCCAAGACAAGGTCCAAGACTAAAAACATGAAGCAAGCCTTGGAAGGGTTTAATAATGGAGCTCAAGGTAAAGGAGGATCAATGCACAATGGAGGCAACAACTAAATGGATCACATTCCTTCAACTTGAAAGTGGCATTGAGCCAACATAAGGACCATTTTCGTATGTATTTTTGGGGGATTTTTCTAGAGTGGCTTTCAATGTCCTTTGGTGGGTTTTAATGTCTTTTTGAGAGTTCCTAAGCTAGTATTGGGAATTAGTGGTCCATTAGGGGAAAATAAATGCCCATGCATTCATGCATGCATGATAATGGTGCATCATTAGTGTTTAGTGGGAAGTGTAGTAGCGGTTAATGTTTCAACCTCCACTAAGTCTATATATAGGAAAACTCTTGTATGGTTAAAGGGGGATTTTGGTTGGAATGAAATCTAAGTTTTCTCTATTGTGAGAGCTTCCTTAGAGTTATTAGGCAAAGAACTAAATCTGATCTTACAAGGCAACTTGTGGCGATCAAAACACCCATGACTTATCACTCACCTTCTTATCTTTCTTGAGTGTGGCGTCAATATCCTTCCCCAACTAAATATCAAGGCGAACCGATTGCGGCATTCTTATCAAGTCACCCCAACTCATCATCAACATTAATCGACCTTGTCGAGTCACAAGATCTCCAAGCTCTATGTGTATTATGTCAAGTCCATGCACAACTTAAACACATCAAAATTGTGAAGCCTAACTTAAATCCTTTGCACAAACATCAAAATTCAAAATCGAACCTGACTACGTGGGGTACAATTGCACCAACAAATACAGGGTTAGAATAGCATGTAAGTAGATCTACCTACTAGAAAGATTCAACCGGTCAAAATTGGATAAATAACCAAATACTCAGTTTCAACCAAAGGTTTCCTAACATGATTTATATGTGTTAGCAGAGAGTGTGAAGAAATGTGTATAAAGTTCTAAAAAACAACAAATCAAAATCCACTTTGATATAAAAATTGAACTTGAAATGATAATTAATTGACTACTAACCTTTTCCCACAATAAGTCCAAGTTGGTTCCAACTAAGTTTGTGAAAGGGTTCCAATTTTGTGAAATTCAAAACTAGCAAAACTGGGGAAAACATAAGTAGATTAAATAGACCAAGAAATCCAAGGAACTGAGCAGTGCTTGCTTGACAATTTTTTTTCTCATCAGTCAACTTTTGTCGAATAAGGGTGATATAAACATCATATAACCCTGCTGAAATGAGAGCAAGAATATCTCCAAGAAGAGGATTTGTTGCAATTGCATTTAACCCAATACTTGAATCAGATAGGCTGACCATTATTGTCCCGCCCATGCAAAGAAGAACGCTGACTAGCTTAACCCATGTGAACTTTTCTCCTAAAAATGCTACAGCAACCAAGAAAGTGAAGAGGCTAGATGAGCTGCTTAAGATAGTATTTGACTGCAGAAAGTAGCAAAACCATTAGAATGCTAACAGAAAAAATAACAAAAAACAAAACAGTTAGGAGCACCAACCGTAACAGTTGTGTATTTAAGAGAGAGATTGAATGTCAATTGAGCAAAGAACCAAAAAGGGCAAATCAACAAGCTAACTTTAGCTACTTGACAACGAGTCCAATGCTCCTCCGTATTCACTTGTTTAGTGCTATCGTCAGTCATCATGCAAGATTCTTCACCACTGAACCCAATAGCATGAGTGGATGATATGCTCTCAGAATCTTGAATTCTAGAGTGAATCAAAGAAATGTTTTCTTGTTGATTATTTCTCAGCACATATGGGCCAGTATGTTGACGAGTCTGCACTAGAAGATTAACTTCCTCTGAATTAAGAGACAATTGTGTGTCTGGACCATTCCTACTCCAAAACCAGTGGCAAGAACCCTTTAATACAACTTCAAGATACCGAGAGATCTCAATAATTGGAATCAGAACCACAAACAACGAATTGCAGATATAGGTAATCAGAAAAGGAGAAACACCAGAATCGACAACAGATTGAACTATATAACTAGCAGCAATCCATATTGTTGCCACTGCAACAATGTATATGAGACCTAAAGCCCAACGCCAAGTATCTCTGCTGAACCTCATCGGAGATGCTGGTAATGGTCACTCAAACCTGGGCAAATTGAAGCTCATAACTATTCCCTGCTGAAAATAAACCACCAGTTGATTTAACAACTTGTACCTAAACATTTTATTTGGAATTTTTAGAGTTGTGCATTCAATAATTAGTGAAAGGACAAAATAACAACGAGTCACATTATTAGCTATATAAATATATATCCTAATTTGTATTTTACCTAAAATATAAATTACTCCCTGGAATAGAATCCTAATTTATTTCCTAGAATAGATCCCTAACTTTGTATATAAATAGGTCTTACATCTTGTAATTTTGGTGTATTGAGAATTCTCTTATTGTAACTTGATATCAGAGCATAGGTTTCCACCGCCGCTTCTCTCTCTCTTATCCTTTTTTTTTCTTTCGGCGCTTTGCACCATTTCTTTTCTCCCCTTCTCTTTCGGCACTTCACCTCTTCGTGCGAACTCATCGCCAGGATTTGCTTAATTGTCGATAGCTGCTTCTCGCCGTAAGCAGTCCGTGATTGCTTCCTCTTCGCAGATACTTCCTGAAGCAATCTTCTTCTACTTATCCACTTGATAGCAGCAGGGCGACTTCCTCCCAGAGCTTGGTTCCTGCCCTGTTACTGTGTTTTCTCTTGTCCTGCTTCGTTGCTGTTGGCGTATGCATCATAGTTGTGCTCTCTTCTGTTGAAGTGTTTATGCTTGTCTTGTTGCTGCGTTTTGTCTTTTTGGCACAAGCTTCAGATCTGGTGTTGCTCTTCTTCCCTTCTCTGTTGGCCTCCTATTTGCAAAGTAAGTTGCTGTCGTGTTTGGTTTGAATCTTCCTTTGGATTCTTCTTTGTTTCATTTCTATGACTGAAAATAAGACTTCCATTATAACAGAAGTGGTAATGTCTAAGATCACGGATTATAAATTAAATGGTTCAAACTATTTGGATTAGAGTAAGACCGTTCGTCTTTATCTACAGAGTATTGATAAAGATGATCATTTGACGAATGACCCTCCTCAAGATGATTTGAAGCAGAAATGGCTTAGAGAGGATGTTCGCTTGTTTCTTCCGATTCGGAATTGTATTGATAATGAGGTAATTGGTTTAATCAATCACTGTGAATTTGTTAAAGAATTGATGGATTATCTAGAATTTCTGTATTCTGTAAAAAGGGAATCTCACCCGCATATATGAGGTTTGCAAAGCTTTTTACCGTACGGAAAAACAAGATCAACCTCTGATTAATTATTTTATGGCTTTCAAAAAGACATGAAAAGCTTAATATGTTGCTGCCCTTTAGTCCTGATGTAAAGATTCAACAACGCCAACGGGAGCAGATGGCTATCATGAGCTTCCTTGCAGGCCTATCTCCTGACTTCGAAACCGCTAAATCACAAGTTCTCTCTGGATCTGAGGTCACCTCATTACAAGATGTGTTTAGCCGCATTCTCCGTACGGAAAATACCACACCTGTTCCACTTAGTGGTGCTTTGGTGAGTCGCAATACTATTATATGCCAAAAAAACAACTATTCATAGTGGAAACAAAGGAGGCTCGCAAGATTTTGAAACTCGGACGTCAAATTCTAGTGGTATTATATGCAACTATTGTCGTAAGCCGAATCATACAAAATTTGAGTGCAGAAAACTTCAGTACAAGAATCAGCAAAAACACCTGGCTCATATTGCATCTACTAATGATACCCCTGATAAATCAGTTCTTATCTTTGCAGATAAATTTGCCAAGTTCTCTCAATATCAAGAATCACTTAAGTCTTCATCTTCCTCTGTCACTGCTATTGTTGATTCAGGTAATTACAACACATGTCTTGTTTCGTCATCTTCTAAGTAGGTCATTAATTTTGGTGTCATGGATCATATAACAGGTAATTCTAGTCTCTTTTCTACTTTTTCATACAAATCTAACACTCCTATCGTTACTTTGGCTTATGGATCTTCATCTTGTGTTCGTGGGTCTGGCACTATCAATCCTACTCCTTTGCTTTCCTTATCCTCTATCTTACATTTACTCAATTTATCTTTTAATTTGCTCTCTGTTAGTCAATTAACTCGTAATCTTAACTGTTGCATCTCATTTTTTCTCAATCATTGTTTATTTCAGGATCTTTTAACGAAGAAGATTATTGGTAAAGAATACGAGTCTGGAGGTCTCTATATTCTTAATTCACCTGTCTCAAAATCCTTCTCTTACTCGAGTGTAACTACTCCTTTCGAGGCTCGTTGTAGGTTAGGTCATCCATCTTTTCCTTCGATCAAGAAGCTTTGACCACAATATAGTAGAGCATCTTGAGTCATATCAGTTTGCAAAGCATCACCGTCTTAGTTCTAGTCCAAGAATAAATAAACGTACTATTATACCTTTTGAGTTGGTTCATTCCGATATTTGGGGTGCTTGTCATATTTTGTCTAAACCTGATTTTAGGTATTTTGTCACTTTCATGAATGATTATTCTCGTGCAACCTGGTTATATTTAATGAAAAATCGTTCTAAGTTATTTTCTCTATTTTGTACATTTTATGCTGAGATTAAGACTCAATTCAATACGTCTATCCATACTCTGCGAAGTGATAATGCCAAGGAATATACATCTAGTCTATTTTAAACTTACATGAGTCAGGATGATATGCTTCATGAAACCTCTTATGTTGATACTCCATCCCAAAATGGTGTGGCTGAGCGTAAGAACAGGCATCTTCTTGAGACTGCACGGGTTCTTTTATTTCAAATGAATGTTCCCAAGTCTTTTTGGGCAGATGTGGTTTCTACGGCATGTTTTCTCATTAACCGCATGCCTTCATATGTTCTTCATAGTGAGATTCCTTACAAAATTTTGTTTCCCATGTTGTATCCTGTCAATCCTAGGATATTTGGTAGTACTTGTTTTGCTCGAGATGTTCGTTCACATGTCACTAAATTACATCCCAAGTCTTTAAAGTGTATCTTCCTTAGTCAATCTCGTCTTCAGAAAGGTTAGAGGTGTTATTGTCCCAGTATTAACAAATATCTTGTCTCAATTGATGTCACCCTCATGGAAGACACACCTTATTTCCCATCCTCACTTATCCCGACTTCTCAAAGGTAAGATGATGATTTATTAGTATATTCCATCACAACCTCTACACCTGTTTCGAAACCAGCTCTGGTCAAACCTCCTATTATTCAAGTATACTCAAGGCGTCAACCTCTTGATTCATGTCCTACACCTACTACTTTGTCATCAGATCCAACTTCGAGTGATGATCTTCCTATTACATTATATAAAGGTAAACGTCAGTGTACTTACTCTATTTCTTCTTTTGTTTCCTAAAGTGGTTTGATGTCTTCTTCTTGCTCTTTTATTGCTTCACTTGACTCTATTTCTATTCCTAAAAATGTTCGTGAGGTCTTATCTCATCCTGGTTGAAGAGATGCAATGATAGAGGAAATGAAAGCCTTGGATGATAATGATACTTGGGACTTAGTTGATCTACCTTTAGGAAAATGAGCTATTGGATGCAAATATGTATTCACAGTTAAAGTCAATCCAAATGTGTTAAATACGGCGAATAAAAAAAGTAAATAGATAAATAATTTTTTTCGGAAAATATATTGGAGGATTTAGGGTTATCAAGAGTGTAAATAACTTAACCCTAAAAATTATTTGAGGTTAAATTATTATAAATGGGAGGGTTGAATGGGTAAAATCTTTACCCTAAGGGTTTAGTGTGAAATTGAGAAAAAGGAGGGGCTTTTCTGCAAAAGGACCCCCTTTTATTAATTCCCTCGACCGGTGTCGCGAAGCCCGCAGCCAAGCGTCGATGCCGACCCCGACCTCTTCTTCTTCCTCCCCTCGCGAACCCTAGCCGCAGCGCCGACCCCTTCTTCCGTTTTCCTCTCCTCATCGCATGCCCTAGCCCACGGCCACACACGACCTCTCTTCCTCTCCTCATCGCGCGAACCCTAGCCGCGCCAACAGACCTGCGGACCACCTCTCCCTCTTCTTCTACTACCCTCGATCGCCAGTGCCATCTCTTCTTATCAACTCCCCATCTCGAGCGGTTATTGAATGGAAGGCAGGGGAGTATGAGGTTGGCGATTAAGGATAGCTAGGATTGGAGGTCGGTCACCCTTCATCTAGGTAAGATCTCGGTTCCTAGATCTTGTTCTTGTCTCCTTGGTTCCAGTTTGTGCCGAGATTGTGAGATCATCATCGGTTTTGTGTAGAAGTGATGATTTGTCTTTCCCTGTGGCGATTCTGCGCTCGCTCCATTGGAGAGGAGTTGGTGTTCGTGAGGAGTTGTGTTGGGAGGAAGATCTACGCCTATTCATTCACTGATTGGTGGGATTTGTGCAGCGGATTTCTGGCCTAACATCAAAGGTAAGATTCAACTATTTTAGTGTTGAGATTCGATACTGATCTGTTCCATTAGGTGGGAATCGATTTTAGATCAGTTTGAGTTTTTGGACTTGGGTTGGACTAGGTTTCTGATTTGATCTTCATGGGTTTGTGTTCTCAAATTCTGTTGATTGATTGTGGAAGTAATGGTAATAGTTTGTGAATTAGATCAGTGGGCTAAATTGAGTTTGATTCTAGATTTGGATGAGTTTCTGTGAGTTCCTTATTGTTTTGCTACTGTGAGGTTGTTTAGGTTTGGCGTTTGGGTTGATAAACGGCTAGGAATCAGTGAATGATTGGGTATCCTGATTCCTTGTAAAGGATGCTCCATTTCCTTGTGTCGGGTTGGATGAATAGGGTTAGTTCGTTCTATGTTTTTCGATTTTATAGAACTGAAGTTGATTAAGGGAGTTGAAACATTTGGCAGCACCTTGATTTGTGCTTGCCGTGAGTCTTGGAAGAGCTATTGATTAACTTACGGGTTAGGTTTAATTTAAAATTTAAACCTAATGAGTTAACTTGATAAATTCGGATTCCAAAACTAATTGGAATCTAATCGGGGTAATTTAGGATAATTAAGGATTAATCATCTAATTATGGTTAATTGGATGAAACGATAATAATTAGAACGGCCCTAATTACTTGAGACAGTTCGTATAGTTATAAATTACATATTGTTGTAGCTAAACATTATGCCTTTGATACAGGGCATTGATTGGATTTGACACTGCTGATTATCAGACGGGAGGTTCTTTCTGATATGAGCATCTTACGATTGAGGCGGGTACCTTTGAATTATCTTGTTAGATATTGTCATATTGCTATGCATAGTTTGTTATAGATAACAGTAAGTTTATATGCTATATCTGCCTTAGTATATCTTTACTTGACATCTGTTGCTTATTCATGAGTTGATTTGCCTCTAGTTCCATACAGTCTCGATGGTTGACATGTGTATATATGCGCATAGATGTAGTGATAGGTCCTCTTGCATTTGACATTGATGGATCACTAGTACCTTGCCAGTATACCTAGTAGGTTACGGGTATACCATGATATAGGATCCAAACCTATACATAGCACACTGAGATGATAGATGAGGACTTGGTGAGTGTTGTATGTGTTCGGGTCATGCACCATACTTGCATTGTTGCATGCTGACGATCATCGGCTCCTATGTAGTCTGAGCCCATCGCCAGTTACATGAAAATATGCACACACATCCACTCAGGGGTAGTGACTGCCATAGAGTGTGTGCATTTGCCATGTATTGCTCTCCGCACGGTCACTATTTGGAGGGTGGTTCCGGTGCGTGATAGCAGCCAGGGATCCCTTCTCGTCCTGAGACACGAGAAGATGAGAGTGAGGCTCCCCCATTGCTTGGGGTAGGAGAGTGACCTCCGCCAACATCCTGTCCACTCGGTCACTCAGGAGCAGTGATGGCAGGGTGCGTACAGGTTGTCACAGCTCTACCCACGCGGACGTTCATTTATGATAGGTGGACGATGTCCTGACTGGGATTAGGGGGTGACACATATCATTGCACCATGTGCATATTTTGCATCGTACATTGTTTGCTGCATTTGATTCCTGCACTTGATTGGCATGCATATACTGGAGACTTGTTTACCTTGGATTATGTCTTATACTTGTTCCATAGGAATTTATTTCACCCCTCTGCATGATAGATGGATTTTGGTATGTATCTTCATTCAGTATCTTCAGTGTATACCCTTTTTCTATTATTCATATGAGACTGTATCAGCGTAAACTCTTATTGTTAGTATAACGTACTATGCATATCTGTTGGGTATCCGCTGAGTTTATTTAGACTCACACCGTTGCCATATTTTCTAATTTCAGGTTGATATCTGCCAGGAGGGTCCGAGTCGCCAGTCCCATGCTTGTGACGACACTCGATTTGGTTTTATGTGCTACTTTCTGTTTTTGGATCATATTACGTTTTATTTTCGTTGCATTCGATTATCGTGGACTTGTAGTATGTGATTTGCTTTATGAGATTGTACTTTTGAGTCTTATGTTGGACTGTGTGTGGTTTTGCTGCGTTCCTGCCCCCTGGCAGCTCCGGTAAGTTCGTGCTTTGAATTTATGATTATATTGTCATATATATTATTATTTTGTTTGGATTTGAGGCCTGAGGCCCATTTAAACTGCGTGGTGGTGTTATATATATTGTATGTATGTGTAAATTGTCCGCCGGACAGGGGAGGTGTTATCCGATTTTCTATTGGATCAGTGGCTCCTGGGTCTCGGGGTGTGACAAAATGGGCCAATCGCAAAACTAAAAGCTCGTCTTGTTGCTAAGGGTTATGCTCAAACCTATGGTGTGGATTATTCTGAAACTTTTTTTCCTATTTGATTATTTATTTCATTGGCTGCTACTCATCATTGGTCTTTACATCAACTCGATATCAAGAATGTTTTTCTTCATGGTGATCTTCAAGAGGAGGTGTATATGAAGCAACCTCCTGGTTTTGTTGCTCAAGGGGAGATGGGGCGAGTTTGTCATCTTCAGAAATCTTTGTATGGTTTGAAACAGAGTCCTCGTGCTTGGTTTGAAAAATTTAGTCAAGTTATTGAAAAATTTAGTATGACGAAAAGCAAGTCTGATCATTCTGTATTCCACAAGCAGTCAGGAGTGGGTATTATTATGTTAATTGTGTATATGGACGATATTGTTATTATTGGAAGTGATACTACGAGAATTTCATCTCTCAAAGCTTTCATTCTTAGTTAGTTTCATATAAAAGACTTAGGGGAGTTAAAGTATTTCTTAGGTGTTGAAGTTATGAGAAATAGAAAAGGTATATTTCTATCTCAGAGAAAATATGTTCTTGACTTATTAACTGAGACAGAAAAATTAGGGGCAAAGCCTTGTAGTACTCCAATAACTCAAAACGTGGACCTCACAGTAGATCGAGAACTATTTGAACATCCAGAGAGATATAGAAGATTAGTTGGGAAGTTGAATAATCTTACTGTGACACGTCCAGATATTGCATATTCGGTTAATGTCATTAGTCAGTTTATGTCATCTCCAATAGTTCATCATTGGGCAATGCTAGAACAAATTTTGTGCTACTTGAAGGGAGCACCCGAACGAGGTATTGTATATAAAAACCATGGGCACACTCATATTGAATGTTTTTCAGATGCAAATTGAGCAGGTTCTAAAATGGATAGAAGATATACTTTAGGTTATTGTATTTTCGTTGGAGGAAATTTAGTTTCATGGAAGAGTAAAATGCAAAACGTTGTATCATGGTCCAGTACAAAGTCAAAATATAGGGTTATGGCACAGTCTGTGTGTGAAATAATGTGGATGTATCAACTATTAACTGAAGTAGGACTTAAAATTTCAATACCAGCAAAACTGTGATGTGATAATCAAGCTCCTATTCACATTGCATCAAGTCATGTGTTTCATGAGCGAACTAAGTACATAAAAATTGATTGTCATTTTGTTCGTGAAAAAATTCAACGAGGTTTGATCACTACAAGATATATAAAAACTGGAGAACAATTAGGGGGCATCTTCACAAAAGCTTTAAATGGGATCCGAATTGATTATCTTTGTAACAAGTTGGGCATGATTAATATATATGCCCCAACTTGAGGGGTAGTATTAGCTATATAAATATATATCTTAATTTGTATTTTACCTAAAATACAAATTACTCCCTAGAATAGAATCCTAATTTATTTCCTAGAATAGATCACTAACTTTGTATATAAATAGGCTTATTTATTTCCTAGAATAGATCCCTAACTTTGTATATAAATAGATCTTACAACTTGTAAGTTTGGTGTATTGAGAATTCTCTTAGGCTGCGTTTGGTAGGGGGTAATCCATCCTGTAATGTAATCAAGATTACATTACAAGTTGGATTCCTTTGTTTGGAATAATTTTAAAATCGTAATGTAATAGAATCTCGATTACAAAAGTGGCTCACGATTTGTAATCTTGATTACAAAACTAAAACGATGTAATCCGATTACATTACAACTTGTAAAGTCGTCGGCCGGGCAGTGGCAGTTGCCGATTGACCGCCGGTCGCCGGCCGGCCGGCCGTTCGCCGGACGCCGATCGGCAGCCGACGGCGGCCGTCGGTCGCCGGCCGACCGGCGGCGGCGGTCGCCGGCCGACCGACGGCGGTCGTCGGTCGCCGGCCGACCGACGGCGGTCGTCGGTCGCCGGCCGACCGACGGCGGTCGTCGGTCGCCGGCCGACCGACGGCGGTCGTCGGTCGCCGGCCGACCGACGGCGGTCGTCGGTCGCCGGCCGACCGACGGCGGTCCTCGTTGTCGATCGTCAGCCGCTAATCTTTGATTACGGCTAATCTTTGATTACATTACAGGATGGATTATCCTTCACCAAACGCAGTCTATGGTTATCAAATATTACATACAACTTGTTACCAAACATAGTAATGTAATCTTGATTACATTACATTACATTACAAACTTAATTACATTACAGACTCGATTATATTACCCCCTACCAAACGCAGTCTTATTGTAACCTCAGAATCGACAACAGATTGAACTATATAACTAGCAGCAATCCATATTGTTGCCACTGCAACAATGTATATGAGACCTAAAGCCCAACGCTAAGTATCGCTGCTGAACCTCATCGGAGATGCTGGTAATGGTCATTCAAACCTGGGCAAATTGAAGCTCGTTACTATTCCCTGCTGAAAATAAACCACCAGTTGATGTAAAAACTTGTACCTAAACATTTTATTTGTAATTTTTAGAGTTGTGCATTCAATAATTAGTGAAAGGACAAAATAACAGCGAGCCACATAAAGAACTAAAACAATTTAATAGAGAAACAAATTAGGATTGCAGAATTTGTTAGAAACTATACTTCCCATAACAATGTATTGGTGCAATCAACTTCCAGGGTTTCGATATTTGATAATATACCTGTGTCTAGTCAAGATTGAACAAGGATTAATCCAAACAAGTTAAGCTTGACCAAATGTTTGAAAGTAAGTGAGAAGTTCAAGCAGGGCAATAATGACCTGATTGATTAGTTGCTTGGCAGTCAAGAAGAAGTCTAATTAGGTAAAGGTTGACCGGATAACTAACAAAGAGAAAGTCTAACTAGATCAAGGTTGACTAGATGACTAGCAAAGGGAAAGTTCGAGCAAATCATAAGTGACCGGATGCTTGGTAAGGGTAAAGTCCGGTCAAGGTTGACCAAATGTTTGGCAAAGGAAAAGTTCAGGCAATCAAGAATGATTAGATGTCTGACGAGTGGCAAGTCCAAGCAGGCCAAAGTGGCCACATGATTGGCAAAGGGAAAAAACACTATGAAAGTGAACCCTAGGTAGTGAAAATCTTGGAGGTGTAAATTCCAAACAAATGAGACTAGTAGGTCAAGAAAAGGTAAAGGTAAAGGAAGTTTGAGCAACCAACACAAGGTTTCTGGTTCAACAAGATATTCCAGTCGACCGAAATAGTATAACCGGTCCACCGAAGCATAGTAAAATGGCATAGCAGGTGATGTGTCAAGGGTTAAGCCTCGGATAGCTGATCTTGCATGGATAAGCATGACCTGATGATGTGGCATCTGACGTAGCATGGATTGTTAGTGATATGAGAGAAGTGCCCTAAGGCAATCGCCTTATGATTGTAATCATTTATTTTAATAAATGAATATTCAATATTTGAGTATACATGTTTGTGTATTTGATTGAGATCTTAAACTCATTTACTGAATGTCCGCAATACAATTCACAGCATGAGAGAATTTGTGATGAATTCACAACTAGTGATTATCTCTACATGTGCAATTGTGAAGTATTGAAATTGTCCCTAGTCGATGAATTGATAAATACGGACACTATCAATTCTGTTGAGACTAGCATGGGTTATTCTCTAATCAGCTGATTCTCACTGGCTGGTGACATTGAGATGTCCGGAGATAAACATGAATGCTAGTTAAGGGAACTAGTTCATTAAAGTGACTGGCTATAAAACTTCATATGGTAGTCTACATATAGATATGTCAGTGAAGTTTTTACTGCAGCTTAAGTGCGATGTTCCTTTGACTTGCGGTGTTCAAGTCATCTTGGTCATGGAGACTTATACTTTGACATCTTAAGCAAGCGTCTCCAAGGAGGTGTGGACCCAAGATGATTGGGTATAAGCCGAAGTGCCCGAAGATGTTGGAACAACCTACAAAGGATTCACCACTCCTTGCGAGGAGATGTATACCCGAGGCCTATCGTCGGATTGTTACTCGAACCTTCTGGCCAGAGCATAACATGTTCAGAGTATGAATCTCTTAAATACATGAGAGTAATTAAAATTCGTAGGACGAGAAAACGTTACTTGGGCTAGGTGTGACGTAGTCAGCCTAGTGAGGACTGACACACATAGACCATGTCCTGAACCAAGTGGGTATAAGATGGTGAAGGGAACTAGAGGTTAACCGAACCTTGATGGACTATCCGACTGGTGCTCCTTCTTGGGGCTGGTTGGCGCACGGCAAGAAGGGGAGAAGAGAAGGAGAGAAAGAGAGGGAGAGAACCTATGCCTTCGTCTCAATTATTATCACCCAAACCTTGTCTTGGGTCCTTTATATAGTGACCTCTCAACCATTAAGCCTCTCAAATATGGAATAACTTATTCTATCATGCCAAGTTTGATTTTATATCATGGTTAAAATCATATTTTAATTCATGATAAAAAATCAATTAAGTCTCTTCTCTCTTATGGAATAAATTTCCTTATCATGGTAAATCAATCCATGATTGATTTTATAAAATATGGAATAACTGAAATGACACATTGACATTGCTTTTAACTTAACCTACTTCTATAATGGTTATTTATTTATCTCAAAGTTTCTACTAACAAACTACAACTATTGTATATACTATCTTTTATTAGGACACGACAAGAATTCTGATTATATTTCACTTACTAATAAATTATATTAAATATTCATTGTCATGATAAGGAAATTTATTCCATAAGAGAGAAGAGACTTGATTGATTTTTTATCATGAATTAAAATATGATTTTAACCATGATATAAAATCAAACTTGGCATGATAGAATAAGTTATTCCATATTTGAGAGGCTTGATGGTTGAGAGGTCACTATATAAAGGACCCAAGGCACGGTTTGGGTGATAATAATTGAGACGAAGGCATAGGTTCTCTCCCTCTCTTTCTCTCCTTCTCTTCTCC
>JAGFNQ010007801.1:0-49584 GCA_024364735.1 Boesenbergia rotunda | reverse complement strand
AAGTCTGCGTGTCGGCTCTGAGTGCCTTCCTCCCCATCGGATGGATTTGTTCTGCAGATCACTGGGTCGGAAAAGACTATAGAAAATTGTTAAAGAGCGTGTGTACTTCCCCATCGGAAGGCACATAATCAGAGATAATTTTCTTAGTGTCGTGTAATGGTGAACACTTAGATGCCAATAATAGTATCCTCCCCATCGGAGTCACTGCTATTATTTTGCAGAGCCGAAGTGAACCAACTATTAATCTTACTTGTCAAAAAGTTAGGTTGACAAGATAGTAAGATTAATGGGTAAAACCTCCTCTTACGAATGTGGAAATTCGTATACGTCCACACCATCGTGGCATGCGAATTTCTCGGTGTTTAGAGGTGTTGGTTGATTTCGAAAATTTATTGTTGTGAGGAATCAATTTATTTTCGATTTCTAAAGTAGTGTGTGTTGTGATTCTCAGGATTTTCAAAATGGCTTTTAACCCACTAGCTACAATACTTAAGGAGAATAAACTTACTGGACCCAACTATATTGACTGGAAGAGAAACCTTGACATAGTCCTTACGGCTGAAGAGTACAAATTTGTGCTCACCGAAAAATGTCCTGATAAGCCTAGCGACAATTCTGGTGAAGGGCAGAAGGAGCATTACAGAAATGGGTTAAGGCAGATGAGATGGCGCGGTGTTACATTCTGGCATCTATGTCGAATGTACTGCAACATCAGCATCAGGCCATGCCCACTGCTTGTGATATGATGCTGAACCTTCAGGAGCTTTTCGGGCACCAGAGTCGTGCCGCTAGGCAGCTGGCGATGAAGAATCTGATGACGACCACTATGGTCGAAGGGACACCCGTGAGGGATCATGTCCTAAAGATGATGGCCCACCTCAACGAGATTGAGGTTCTTGGAGGATCTATCGACGGGGAATCCCAGGTCAATATAATACTCCAATCTCTGCCTAGGAGTTTTGAGCAATTTCGGCTTAACTATAACATGAATAAACATAAGTATACATTGGGGGAACTCTTGGGAGAACTCCAGTCGGCAGAGGGGCTCTTTCGTCAGAACTCGCAGGCCTTAGTGACTCAAAGGGTTTCCTCTTCTATGCCGAAAGGCAAGAAGAAGAAGAAGAAGAAACAAGGAGGGTTCAAGAAGGTAGCTACATTGCAGGGACATCGGACTAGCGTGAAGAAGCCGAAAGGCAAGTGCTTCACATGTAAACAAACTGGACACTGGAAGGCGGACTGTCCCCGTCGTCAAGATAAAGGTATTTCTTCGTGCTTAGTCATTGAAACATGTTTAGCGGTGCTATCTACCAATACCTGGTGTGTAGGTACGGGAGCCACTGATCATGTCTGCAATACTCTGCAGGGGTTCCAGGAAACCCGACGGCTAGCTGAAGGAGAAATCATGGTCTATATGGGCAATGCTACGGAAGTGGCAGCAGTTTCAGTGGGAGTTTTTTATTTGTCTTTTGAGAGAAATAAAGTATTAGTTCTGAGAGATTGCTTATATGTACCCACATTTAGAAAGAATTTGATTTCAGTTTCTAAGTTAATTATGGATGGATATTCTGTTGCTTTCAATAACAAAGTTGTTATAAAAAGAAATAGAGAGATTATCTGTTCGGGTACTATGATTGGCAATCTATACACTCTAGAACCAAGGACTCCCACAGAGGTTAATAGCTCATCGTCTAACCTAAATAAGAGAAAGGAGCCTTCTAAGATGAATCAGACATATCTTTGGCACCTTAGGCTTGGTCATATTAACCTTAGTAGGATTCAGAGGTTGATAGCTGATGGGCCCTTGGGTTCATTAGTGGTGGAAGACTTCCCGACCTGTGAGTCTTGCTTAGAAGGTAAGATGACCAAGAGGCCTTTCAAGGCTAAGGGGTATAGGGCCAAAGATGTGCTAGAACTGATTCATTCTGATTTATGTGGTCCTATGTCAATCCAGGCTAGAGGTGGCTTTGAATATTTCGTCACCTTCATTGACGATTATTCAAGGTATGGATATATTTACCTGATGCGCCGCAAGTCTGAATGCTTTGATAAATTCAAGGAGTTCAAGGCTGATGTGGAGAAACATCGAGGTAAAAGTATCAAGACACTACGATCTGATCGTGGTGGCGAGTACCTCTCTGGAGAGTTTAGGACCTACCTATCAGAAGCTGGGATTTAGTCCCAGCTGGCTGCACCCGGTACGCCCCAACAGAACGGTGTGGCAGAAAGAAGGAATAGGACTCTTATGGAAATGGTTAGGTCAATGATGAGCTATTCAGACTTACCTGATTCATTCTGGGGATATGCTTTGGAAACGGCAGCGTACATACTGAACTTGGTTCCGTCAAAGTCAGTCCCTTCTACTCCAACAGAACTGTGGACTGGGCGCAAGCCCAATCTAAGACATGTTCGCATTTGGGGTAGTCCAGCACATGTGCTGAAGGGAGATACCTGAAGGGAGATACTGATAAGTTGGAATCTCGTACGGAGGTATGTTTGTTCGTAGGCTATCCTAGAGGAACGAAGGGTGGTCTATTCTATAATCCTAAGAATCAGAAGGTAATCGTTAGTACGAATGCCAGATTCTTAGAAGAAGACTATGTGATGAACCATAAGCCCAAGAGTAGACTAATGCTTGAAGAGTTAAGAGGGGCGTTCCAACCTTAGGACCAATTGTACAAGAGATACACACAAGTCATTGCACCACATGTCACAGAAGATACACAGGTGTGCCTCTCGCAGTGGGAGGGTGTTAGAGAGCCTGAAAGGTTCATGTTTTTGGGAGAGTCTCAGACTTGGTCTCTGGTAAACATGAACCGGATCCCTGGACCTATGACGAGCCCTCCAAGATAAGGATGCAGATTCTTGGCAAAGGGCAATGACCTCTGAGATAGAATCTATGGATTCTAATCATGTCTGGAAGCTAGTAGAACTACCCGATGGTGTAAAAGCCATTGGATGCAAGTGGATCTATAAAAGAAAGAGAGGATCAGACGGGAAGGTTGAGACCTTCAAAGCTAGGCTTGTTGCGAAAGGGTATACTCAGAAAGAGGGTATCGATTATGAGGAGACCTTTTCACCGGTAGCCATGCTTAAGTCGATCCGGATTCTCTTATCTATTGCATCTCATATGGACTATGAGGTATGACAGATGGACGTCAAGACAACTTTCCTTAACGGAAGTCTTGAGGAGACCATCTACATGCAGCAGCCAGAAGGGTTCATTGAAAAGGGCAAAGAGCATCTAGTATGCAAGCTTAATCGGTCCATTTATGGATTGAAGCAAGCTTCACGATCATGGAACATTCGCTTTGATGAAGTAATCCAGTCATATGGATTTACTCAAAGTCCGGATGAGTCATGTGTATATAAGAGATGTGACGGAAATGTAGCGATGTTTCTTGTACTTTACGTAGATGACATTTTGTTAATTGACAACAATGTCAAAGTATTATCAGACGTAAGGGTCTGGTTGTCAAAACAGTTTGATATGAAGGACTTAGGAGAAGCGGGACACATCCTTGGGATCAAGGTCATAAGGGATCGCCAGAAAAGGATGTTGTGCTTATCCCAAGCTTCATATATTGACACTGTCCTGGCTCGTTTTAGCATGGAAAACTCCAAGAAGGGTTTCCTTCCCTTCAGGCATGGAGTTCCTCTATCCAAGGAGATGTGTCCGAAAACATCAAAGGAGATAGAGGAAATGAAGGTGGTTCCTTATGCTTCGGCAGCAGGAAGCCTCATGTATGCTATGTTGTGTACGAGACCAGACATCTGTTTTGCCGTTGGCATGGTTAGCAGATATCAAAGTAACCCTGGGCAGGGATATTGGAATGCAGTAAAGCATATATTGAAATACCTGAGACGGACTAGGGATTATATGCTGGTTTATCGGGCAGACCAATTAGTCCCTGTGGGTTATACAGATTCGAATTTCCAGTCAGACAGGGACAAGAGTAAGTCTACCTCAGGATTTGTATTTACTTTAGGAGGTGGAGCCATTGTGTGGAGGAGTGTCAAGCAAAAATGCATAGCGGACTCCACCATGGAAGCTGAGTATGTGGCAGCCTCAGAGGCAGCTAAAGAAGCTGTATGGCTCAGGAACTTCATCATGGACTTGAATGTGATTCCTGGTTTTCCAAGATCTATCACAATCTATTGTGATAACAGTGGTGCAGTTGCAAACTCGAAGGAACCACGAGCCCATAAGGCAAGTAAACACATAGAGCGCAAGTACCATCTGATACGAGAAATCGTAAAGCGAGGTGAAGTGGCTGTCATCAAGATTGCATCAGAGGACAACCTGGCAGATCCTTTCACTAAAGCTCTTCCAGCTAGAGTTTTTGATCGTCATGTGGAGGATATGGGAGTCAGATGTATGACTGTGAGAGAACAGCAAAGTCTTTGAGTATAAGTGGGAGATTGTTAGATGTGTATACTGAAAGACATGCTTCTTTTATATATATGAACATCTTTATTTTGAAAAGAGAATCACAACTACACTAGGTGCCTGTTTATATTAGTACATGCATGAAGTCCAATTACTTTACATTGTAGATAACATGGTGTGTGGTGTCACATGGAAGATCATGTTATCAGTTCCTTGCTTAGTATAAATAGAGGCTCACAACCGAGATGGAATTGGACAACCCATCGGAATGGTTGTAGTGTAATTAGGTGTGGTTGGTCTTGACCATAGGATTACACTAGTGTGCTTTGAGTACATTGAGCAGGACCAAAACACGAGGCTATCTAATTTGTACTGACTCGATAATTGGATAGGACCTCAGACTTTATTATGGAGTACGATCCCTTAATCCCGATATAATAACGGGCATATATTATTAACTATTATTTCTTTAATTTACCAATGGGCGAGATCTATTCTGTTAGATTGATAGGCCCGGTAAGTTGGGAGATAATATTAATAAATGATGTGCCGTTGATTATTGACAGAATCCGTGTCCTGGTGAGTCAGGTTGATGATGCCCCCTTGATGAGCTCGAAAGGTTCATCATGCTAAACCCTGCAGGTGGATTTGATCCGGCATGATGATAAGGTCGAGTGGTACTAGTCAAGGATCCAAAAGTTAATTAATTTAAATTGTCAGTAATTTAATTAATTAACGGGCATTCGAAATCTTAAACTCGGAGGGATAGACGACTCATAATAAGTGGAGCACATATGTAAATATGGGGGTTGGTGAGGTAAGTCAATGAGGGCCCTTTAGTGGAATGGATCCTCATTAATGGACCGGGTCCATTAGCAGGCCAAAATCCAACTCCTCCTCATGGTCCCTATTGTAGCCCTATAAATTCCCCATGGTGGCATAGAACCAAGTTGATGATTAATCAAATAGATCACAAGAAACCCTAGTCTCTCCTTTTCTCTCCTCTCTCTCTCTCCCTCCCTCTGTGTGCGGCGGCGATTCTAGATGGAGAAATTTCTTCTCCACGCTCACGTGGCAACGACTTAAATTGCTTGGAGTAGAAGGCAATTAATTTTGCTAGGTACGGATTCCAACGCAATTAGAATTGCCTCTTGACATTCTCGACGTGAGCCTTCAAATTTAATTGCCAAGGCACGATTTCCAAGGCAATTAAAATTGCCTCACGGCAGTTTAATTGCAATGCATGCAATTTTAATTGCCTCACGGCAGTTTAATTGCAATGCATGCAATTTTAATTGCCTCGTGGCAGTTTAATTGCGAGCTCTCGCTCACAGCAATTGCTCAAGGCTTAAATTGCCTCACGCCAATTAATCCTCGTGAAGAGAGAAAATCGCCTCACGGTAATTTTTCCTGAGGAAGATAATTAGAGGAGGCAATTTTCTTAGAGGTGAGGAAGACAATTGCCTTACGGCAATTTCTTGAGGCAAGGGAGAAAATTTGTCTCGGCAGCAATTTCTTGAGGGAGAAAATTGTCTGAAGGGAGAAAATTGTCTCGGCAATTTTCTTGGAGCAGAACAGCAACTTGTTTCTCCAAGCGTGAGTTTGCTTCTCCAAGCAAACTGGTTCACGGCAATAGTCTAGGAGAGTAGAAAGGAGATTTGTGTTTGGATTATCTTCTTCCAAGCGAGCGGTCGGCGGTATCCTTTTGATAAGGGATTGGTTGGCACAAGGAGAAGGGATCAACTTGGTGACCACAGTTCTTGGTAGATCGTCGCCCACACGACGTCCAAGAGGGGAGGGTTATACGGTAGAAGATCGTAAGGTAACGGAAGGTATATTCTTCCTTGGCTCTTTTCATTATGTGTCTTATTCATGCGCCTTGTCATTTCATGTTTGTTATTTAATTATTTTGATTGCGAATCATAGTCAATAATTATTTAACTGGACCCCGACCATAAACACAAAAGCCGGCGATCAACTCGTCGCCTTTTCCACGGTCGAACGGTCGAGCAAATTGCAAGACCAATTTTGATAATTGGCTAAGTTGCAATTTGAATCGTTCGATACGGCACGAGACGATTGATGGGAAATGACTCTCTATTCAGATTAAATTTTTTTTAATCCGTAGGCATAGAGAGGTCTCTCGGATCGAACTGGTATCCGCTTAGGAAACCCGCCAAGCCATACCCATCAATGGAGATATTATGTGTCATCCTTGTGATTTCCCCTGCATGGAAACATTTAGATTCAACATTTTATTCCTTTTCTATGGAACCACATAATGTCAGACTTGGACTTTCTGCAAATGGATTTCAGCCATTTGGAAGTTATGGACAACAATATTCATCGTGGCCTGTTATCTTAACATCATACAACTTACCACCATGGATGTGCATGAAAGATGAATTCATGTTTCTTACTGTTTTAATTCCAGGTCCTCAAAATCCAAAAGGGCACATAGATATTTTTTTACAACCTTTGATAGCTGAGCTGAATTATTTATGGAATATAGGTTCAGAGACGTATGACATTGCTACAAAGTCAAACTTTTTAATGCATGCAACATTGTTATGGACTATTAGTGATTTTCCTGCTTACTCAATGTTATCAGGATGGAGCACAGCTGGAAAGTTAGCATGTCCACATTGTATGAGTCAGTCAGATGCATTTTCTTTGCCCTGCAGTGGCAAGATTTCTTGGTTTGATAATCATCGGAAATTTTTACCTCTTGATCATCCGTTCAGAAGAAATAAGAAACATTTCAAAAGGAATGAAGTAGTTAGGAAGTTACCTCCATTTGGGATGTCAGGAGAAGATGTGTTAAATGAAATTGATAATTATGGATTTCTACCAGTATATCAGGATGGATCAGATGATATCAACAAGTATATTGTTAGAGTCAACAAATGTGGTTGGAGGAAAAGAAGTATTTTTTGGGAGCTTCCATATCGGAAATATTTACTCATTCGTCATAATTTGGATGTCATGCATATTGAGAAAAAAAATTCTTTGATAACATCATTAATACTGTCTTAAATGTGCATGGGAAAACAAAAGATACAACAAAATCTCGTGAAGAATTGGAACAATTAGTTAGCAGGCCTGAGTTGCATCAGGATGAAACAACTGGTAAATATCCCAAGGCTTGTTATACATTGGACAAACAAAGTAAGCAAGCATTATGTTCTTGGTTGAAAAACATAAAATTCCTAGATGGATATGCCTCTAATATGTCTCGTTGTGTGGATACAAATAGATCTAAAATGGTTGGAATAAAGAGTCATGGTTGTCATGTGTTCATGCAAAGATTAATTCCAATAGCTTTCCAAGAATTACTTCCTAATAATGTTCCCCAATCACTTACAGAATTAAGCCTTTTTTTCAAAAATCTGACCTCCAGAGTTGTTACGGCAGCAGATATGTTACGCCTTTAGACAGAGATTCCTTTAATACTATGTAAGCTTGAGCGAATATTTCCACCAAGCTTTTTTGATTCAATGGAGCATTTGCCTATTCATTTACCTACCGAGGCATAGATTGGTGGTCCTGTACAATACAGATGGATGTATCCTTTTGAAAGGTTTCTTAGAAAATTAAAGAATAATGTGCGTAACCAAGGAAGAGTTGAGGGATCAATATGTAATGCATATCTGGTTGAAGAAGCATGTTCATTTTGCTCCTATTACTTTGCTGAAAATGTGAAAACCAGACATCGATAGTGTCCACGCAATCAAGATGACATTCCATCAGTTGACCCAGACATTCTTTCTATCTTCAAGTATCCTGGAAGAGCAATGGGTTCAACTCTATCTAGACGGTTAAATGACAGAGAATATTATGCCGCCAGGACATATATCCTCTTAAACTGTGAAGATGTCAAACCATACCTAAGGTATTATCTCTTGTTGTAATGAAATTAATATCAAATGATATAATCAAATTTCTAGTATGATATCAAATGAACTTATATGTCAGGTTATACCAAGAACAGTTGTACATTCAAAATCCATCGATAAGTGCAAATGAGGTAGATCAAAAGATAGAAGAAGAATTTGCATTTTGGTTTCAAATATATGTAAGTTAGTTAATATGTATTTTTTGTTAAAAATTCTTGATTACTTATTAATCTAATTTGATAACCCACCACTATTATAGGTTAATGATGACAGAATTTCAAATGTAGAAGATGACAGAATTAAAAATCTCGCATTTGGACCTCTTCGTACTGTGACAGTCTACTCGGGTTATTACGTGAATGGATACAGATTTCATGTGAGCCAACGTGATTCAGGGATGCTAACGTATAATTCTGGCATCAGTGTCAAAGGATCAACAAACAATAATGATAATGAATTTGACTATTATGGCAAGCTAGAGGAAATTATCGAAGTTGAATATCCAGCGTTGCCTTTCAAAATATGAGTACTATTCAGGTGTTCTTGGTATGATCCAACACCAAGGATGGGCATAAGGAAACATCGGTTATACAATTTAGTTGAGGTTAATTTAAGCAAAAGATTCAACAAGTTCGAACCTTTCATTTTTACTGTGCAAGCTGGTCAAGTATTTTATTTGGAGTACCCAACTAAGAGAAGACGCCCTAGTGAATGGCTTGTTGTATGTCAAACCAAGCCTAGGTCAACAATTGAAATGCCAAATACGATCACTATACAAAACTCCGATGCTTATCAAAATGAAGAAGTTATAATCAACTCAGTTGATTCAGAAATACAATCAGAATCTCAATTACTTATAGATGAGAATGTCTCTTACGAGGAAATTGATGATGGTGAAATATCTAGCAGTGAGGAGGTCAATGTATCAATGGATTCAAGCGATGAAAACTTGCATGTTAATTTAGTTCCATCAGATTAGGATGAATTAGATGTATTGAACATTAACTAATCAGAGTTTGTATTAAGATGAGTTGTTAATTTAGATCATGCTTCTTGTATTGAACATGTTTATATGATGCTTGATTATCCATTTGCTAGCTTTATTTAAATCATTATGCTTGTATTGAACATATGACATTAGTGAAAGGTTTCCATTTGTCTCTAATATGTCTCATTTGCATGTTTTACCTATTCTGCTTATCTGCCTAAACTTTGTGTCTAATCAGGTACCATGGCTGCACCCCGTGATCAGCGGATTATACTTACAGTCGTCGGTGACAGGTATACCTATTGTTCTTATATATTTTCTTATAGAATTTGCTAATATATTTAATTTTTTCCTACAGTTTCATACGAGATGGGCATCAGGTGTCATCTTATATATCTAAAAAATTTAAAGAAAGACTGTCACCTGCGACGACATGGGGTCACATTGAGAATGATTTGAAATCATTCTATTACAGGGAGTTTTTAGTAAGTATTTTACATGTATATTTAATTTGATATTATAATTTTTTTTCATACTAACCATATTAAATTTTTTTTTACAGAAAAGGTACACCTGGGAGGAGGGTGCAGAGGAGCAATTCAAAAAGACTTGGAATGCCTACTGCTCCAAATTGTACAGGGACATGCTCTACAAATGGAGAAAGAAGGCTGATAGGCCTACAGAGGTCCCTGAGTCGATTTGGCCAGCATGGCGAGCAGTCTGGGATGGCCCGCATTGGAAAGAGAATGCTGCGATTGCTCGAGGCAATCGCAATTCAGAGGTTGCTGGGCCCATCACGGGATCGACGAAGCACACTGCTGGATCCCGTTCCATTGTCCAGCATGCCAGTGATTTGGTAAGTAGTTTTTATTTTGGTTATTAAAGGCATTTAGTATGTTTTTTTGAATATATTTAAACATTATATTTTGTGTTTACAGGCTGCTGAGCTACAAAGACCTCCCACTAGTTGGGAGTTATTCAGCAAGACCCACAAGAAAAAAGATGGGTCTTTTGTCGATTGTCGCTCCCTATCTATCAATGTAAGTATATTAATTATATTTTACTTGTTTTAACATTTTATATAGACTAATTAAATTTTTATTTCACAGGAATCAATGACCACTAGAGTTGCTGAGGCACGGGCGTCTCAACCTGCTGCTGAGGGGGAGGATGCACAGCCTCTTTCGACCGACGATGTGAATCGGATTTATTTTGATGTCGTCGGTGGGAAGAGGAAGACCGCCTGCTACGGCCTGGGCTCTTAGGCAAAGGTTACATATGATCAGATGAGAGCTCCAGGGGTTAGGGGTCGTCCAGCATCCTCCTCCTCTACCTCTAGTGAGGTTCGCCATTTGCGGGAGGAAAATGAAGCCCTGCGGACTCGACTCACGTCGATAGAGGATACGTGTGCCGGGAGGGATGCAGAATGGGCTAAGACCAGCGCAGAGTGGGCTCATACGAGCGCAGAGTGGGCTCAGAGGGACGCAGCGAGGGATGCTGAGTTGAGAGATTTGCGGGCTCGCCAGGCAAATACTGAGAATATATTACGTCATATGCAAGCTTTTGCAGCTACCCTATCGCCGATGACACAGATGCCAGCCCTTCCCGCCCCTCGTTTTGACGCTCCGGATACATAGATGTCAGCCGCTCCCGCTCCCACCCATCGGTTTGAGTCTCAGGAGACACAGGATCCTGAGCATCTCACAGAGGAGTAGATATATTATAGTGGTATGATAAATTTTGCCCCTAATTTTTTTCAGTAGCAATGTATTAAGTTATTATATCCATAATAACTTTTTTTCTTATTACTTATTTTATGTTTACAGATTCTGCATTATCAGAGTTGATTTCAGATTTCTTCTCTTGCTTGAAAGGTATGAATATTCGATATTATTCTTTTATTGTTTCGTATTTGTTAGTTTTCATTGACATATTTAATATTATTAGAGTTATCTTCTATTTGTTATTTTTCTTCTATTAGAGTTATCTTCTATTACATATGTTTACTTCATTTGTTATATCTTATTGTTATTAATTCAGATTTCTTTCTGTATTAGATTGCTTTCTTATTGTTTTATCTTATATTGTGCAGGAATATTTTTCCTTTCCATCCATTATTCACTCTGATATTCATGTACGTAATAATTCTCTACTAAACTCTGAATTTTGATGTATATAGTTTTTTTATTTACTTTGACAAATGTTTACATCATATGGATACATATGTTTACTCTGTTACATTTGGATACATCATATGATTACTCGTTTTTGGATTGGATTAACCATTGGAATGTTTAGATTATATCAGTTTACTCTTGTTTCAAAGTTTCGATTATAAAAATTTGAAAATTAAACTTTGGATTGAATAGTGGATTGAATGTATACATTTGGAAATGATTGTTTGGATTGTATTGGATTCGAAACAACAATTTGGATTGTTGTGAATGTTTAGATTGTTATGAATGTTTGGATTGTAATTGTGAATGTTTGGATTGTAATTGTGAATGTTTGGCTTGTTCTGAATGTTTGGATGTTGAAATATAGATTCCTATTTGATATTTGTTTCGATAATTGTATATGTTATTGATGTATATATGGGAAGTTGAAGAAACAGATACTGCCTGTCAAAAATTTCCAGGTTTAGCGACGGATATTTTTAAAAATCCGTCGCAAATAGCGACGGATATTTGACTTTTCCGTCGCTATAACGATCGATTGGCGACGGATTTTGACCGAATCCGTCGCTATTACGATATATTAGCGACGGACTTTGACCGTATTCGTCGCTATCCCATAGAGTTTGCGACGGATATTTGACCATCCGTCGCAGCTATTTCCTCGGCCACGTCGACCCGTTTTTTTGGTGTTTGCGACGGGGTTAAAAAGCCATCGCTAATATAGCGACGGAGATCTAAAATTCACCGTCGCTAACGAGCTATGCGACGGGTTCTCAGCCGACAGCGACAATTCCGTCGCTAATCCGTCGCTATTAGCGTTTTGCGACGGAATATGGCCGTTGCTATTTCATGTTATTTTTGTAGTGAGAAGAGCTAGCTCAAATGAACACGAGAAGAATATTCTGCTAATTAGTACTAATGGTTAATCAAGCTCAATTTGGATGTATCTTACCCTTCCAAATCTTAATTTAGAAGTCGAAATGCTCTATCTAAATGCCACATTTCTTTTTTTTTTTTTGGATTTACAAGCGGTATCCAGGTTTACGCCCAACTAATCCACTTGGCTGACCGGCCCTGCCCCACAACCTTCGCCGAGAGTCCCCACCGGTCAACGAGGGTAAATCGCGGGACGAAGACACGTGAAGACTTCACCACTGATGATATCAGTACCTAATGGCCCGACCAAGCAGCAACCTGTGGCGATTTTTTCCGTCAGCATACTGCTCGCTCTACTAGGGAGGAATCGAATCCGGGAAGTGAGGGATTATCGAAGTGAGCCATTACCAATCGCGCTATGCCCGTGGAGGCAAATGCCACATTTCTAGAGTCGTACGCTAGGAAGCTCAAGACTACAACAATAGTTTATGACCGATAAAATAGTAACAGTATATGAGTTCTAGTTATGTGCTCAGGTAAAAAATTAGATATGATCATTCTTGACATATTAAAATTTTGTGCTACTTTTATGCTATGAGAAGCTCCCTAATGTCATATCATTAATGTCTCAATATTACCCTAAGGGCATAACATAGATGGTAGACACATAATATTTCTGATATAATGGTCAAGAGTCGATCCCTAAGAGATGATGACTTATATTTTTGGTCGCACCATACATTTGTTGTCTATGTATCAGGTAGCGGATCTATCTTTTTATTAATGTCATAACATTCTTCCTAATATATACTACTATCTGGTTGTGGTTTTTTATTTTTGTGAGGGTGACTTATCACAGTTTTGTTTCCTAATGGTGACTTCAAATAATTGTTGTTGATTATTTGATTTAATTTGGACTTTAATCTTATGTTTTATGTTATTCGCATTGTGTAATATCATATTTTATGCCTGGATTTAAAGGAAGCTTTAGTCTATTGAATATCATTGTTCTTGGCATTAGGGAGTGAGTAAGTCATAATGCATAGGATTTTATTGCTCTTGATATTAGAGATGAAAATTTTATTCAAAGTGTTTTGTAAGTGGTATTCAAAGTGTTTTGTAAGTGGTGGACTAAATAATGCATATATTCTACAATGATAATGTAAAAATTTCTTTTTGAAAGAATATGTATTCAAAAGATAAAATTGAAATATAATTTATAATTTCATTCAAGACCATTAAACAATAAAAATCGGCTCATTTAAGATGAATAAAATCACCTATATTACAATAAGACTGCGTTTTCCTCTCCAAAATTTCGAAAATGTACATGGAAGGAGGAGATTAATCAGGTACTAATAAAAATTGTAGACCTTGGTAATACTTCTGCCAATCTTAAGAATTAAAAATCAGAGTGAAGTAAGAAGACGTGATCAGTCAGTCGGGACGATGGCCTACGCAAACCCACTTCGTCTGTCTCGCTGTTGTCAACGCCGCCGCTTTTCCGCTTCTATCGATCCCGTCGAAACCCCTCTTCAGTTCGCCGTCAGGTCCGCCGTTCAATCCGGCGATTATCTCAGCATTCCACGCCTACTCAATCGCTCTTCTCACTCTAGCCCTAACCCTAATGCCTTCTCCTTTCTCATGCACCTGCCCCCGACTCTCGCCGCTGCCACCATCGCCGATCTGCTTTCCTCCTTCAACGCCGTCCGACCACGCTGCATCCCATTCCCCGCCTACGCCGACCTCCTGTCCCTCACCCTTACCAATCCTATCCCGAGCCGCAATCCCCCATCTTCCATCCGCCTCCCCTCTTCGCTCGCCGTCCTCCAGCTGGTTCTCCGCTCCGGCATCCCCCCTCCCCGGGAGACCCGCCTCGCGCTCCCCCTCAATTGGCTCGCAGTCCGTCACCGATGTTCCGCCGCTGGCGTCATATCCTCTCTGCGCCCCCTTGGCTTCCGCGCGCCGGACCTCAACACCCTCAACTACCTCATCTCCTCCCTCTGCGCCTCCCAGGAAACCGAGGAAGCCGCCTCCGTCCTCCGCGGCATGTCCGCCGTCGGCATCGATCCGGACTCCGGGAGTTACTGCGAGGTCATCGAAGCGATGGACGGGGAGGCAGCGCCAAAGCTCCTTGTGGAGATGGTGGCGCGGAGGGGGATGGCGCCACGGAAGGGGACGGTGGCGCGGGTGGTGGAGGCGATGAGGGCGGAGGGGAAGGCGAGGCAGGCGGCGGATCTGGTGAGGGTGTTGGAGAGGTCAGGGTGCGCCGTGGGATTCGAGGCGTACGAAGCGGCGGCGGAGGGGTGCTTGAAGAACCGAGAAGTGGTGGCTGCGGCGCAGGTTGTGGCGGAGATGGCGGGAAAGGGGTTTGCCCCTTACATTGGGGTGCGGCAGAGGGTGGTTGAGGGGCTGTCGTCGATCGGGCAGACCGAACTCGCCGCCGAGGTCAGGAGGCGGCTCGCCGAGATCCGCTCGTGAAATTGCTGCGCTACGAGCGCGACCAGTCGACTGGCCCGAAGGATGGTGAGCCTTATTGGGCCTCGTTTCAAGTGAAATCAAAGCCCATATCGTTTTGTTTTTAGGATCGATTATTTGACAGCGTTTTCTTTGGTGTCATACAATATTTGTATCGCTGTTATTTTTCAAATCGTAATCAAATTATTATAATCAAACTACGTTTTATTGTAATCAAATGATTGCAGTATTACCAATCCTTAGTGATGGCTGATGATCTTAATTTGGTCGGATTCGAGTGAGTCTAATTTTAATTGGTCAGAAATTATCCAAGAAAATCCGTTGGAGATTAGTCAGCAAGCTACTAACCAAACTTGACTTGGGCAACCCTTGTGAGCCGCACAAAAGATTTATTTTTATTTTACAGCGATAATTCACCTTCTTCTTACCGGTCCACGAGTCAAATATCTAGTTAATATTTGTGGAGATAAATTTACACTTCATATTTTCCTAGATAGTCGAGCCACTAACTCTACTAAAGATAAAACCACTGTTCTTTCCATTATACCTCCGAAGTTCATTAAAACGGCTACATAACCTTTGGTTAGTACATAATTTGATGGGCAACAACTAACTTGTAACTATTTTGTTAAAAATGTTCGTTTAAAATTCTATACCAATTGTGTAGAACTCCTCCCTTCCTCTGCCTAACCTTTGGGTTAAACCTCTCTGCCATCCCAATTCCATCCTATTTTAGGACTTAGTTTTTTATATCTTTTGATCGCACTTTCTTGCTTACTAAGGAATATGCTCTCTTTTATCTACCCCCATCATCTCTCTTGTGGTATCGGATTATCCTTCTATAGTACGAAAGCGTAGTGATATCCCTCCAAAATTAAAATCATAAAAATCAACTAGTTCTTGTAATCAGATAAGGATTCCTATGATAATTGTCAAGAAAACAAGTACTACTTAGTTGTGAAAGCCCACTACTTAGTTGTGAAAACCCACCGGACCTAGATGAATATAATGTAGAAAATGATGACTTAGAATTCCTAAGGATTTACTTAGCCCAAGATACTTATTGGATTTAATTAATACACAAGTAAATTTTGAATGGGTAATTTCTAGGTTAGAAAAGTTAGAAAGTATAGGAGAAAATCACACAAAATAATAGGAACTAGATATACGAGCTATTGTAAACTAGCAATTATAAATCCTATCCTGGTAATTAAAGTATACAACTTAAAATATACTAATTTGGAAGATGAGGCATGTGCCAGGCATATTAAACAACTCTTAACACTAGAAGCAATTCAAAAGAACTACTTCTAGAAATCGAAGTCCTGCTTTTATAATTAATAAAGGAGTAGAATAGAAAATGACACAATCTAGAGTTTTATTTTATTATAAGTGTCTCAATGAAAGCTGTCAGGAAGATGAATATAAGATACCAGATAAAATCCAACTAGTTAATAAAATATATAACTCAAAACGGTATTCAAAATTTGATATGAAATGAAAATTCTGGCAAGTAAAAATGCATCCAAACTCAATAGAATGGGCATCCTTTTCTTGTCCAATAGGACATTTTGAATAGCTAGTAATGCCTTTTGGATTTAAAATAGCACAACAAATCTTTTAAAGAAAAATGTATAATATTTATATAATAGTCACCATGTTTATTTGTGTCTATATTGATGACATCCTAATATTCTCTAAAACTAAAAAAAAACACTATGCCCGCTTACATATGATTTTGAATCTATTTGAAAACATAGTTTAATAGTGTCACGTAAGAAAATGAAACTAGCTACCAGGCATATAGAATTTCTTGGAGCAGAAATAGGACAGGGAATAATTTCTCTACAACTACATATCACAAAAAAAATGTTTGTTTTTCCTAATAAAAGGTAAGATACCAAAACTCTTAGATAATTTCTAGGACTTCTTAACTATGCTAGATGTTATGTAAAAGACATTGAAAAAATTAGTGCATGGATCTCGATATAATAAACATTAACTACTGGACAAAAATAGTTTAATCAATAAGATATACACTTAGTAAGACAAATTAAGTCATGGTAAAGACTATCTCAGTATTAGCACTCCCACATTGTACTAATTATTTAGTAATTAAAACTTACAGATGAAAAATAGAGTGCGGACGAGTTTTGTTCCAAAAAACTATAAAATATGATCCCAAAATATCAGAAGCACTCTACAGATATGCCTCTAGAAAGTATAAAAAATGACACTTCGCTAGGTTATGAAATCTTAACTGTAATCTGTTGCTTATATGATTTTTATATGCAATAAAAAAGGCATAAGTATCAGAACAAACTGCGAAGCCATCGGTAAAGTATAATCAGCAAACAAAAGAACTGAGGAAAAGTCTAACTACTAAACGATGAATTAAATTCATAGACGCTAACATAAATAAAGGATTAAAAATCTAATGAGAATATATTAAGGGAATAAATAATTTGCTAGCAGACACTTTGTCCATACTTCTACATTAAAACATTTACTTATTGCAAGAAGAGGATGGGCAGACAAAAAAAAGTATGAACTTTTTCCATGAAATCTATAAAGTTCCGACAACAAGAACTTCAGTAGTTTATCCGATATGAAGAACAATTTCATTTTGAAGTTAGAATGTGCATGGATCCTGTCTAACAATATTTACTTGACAATATTCGGAATATTCCAATTGTTTCAGGAACAACTAATTACAAAATAGCTATTATCAATGCTTTAGCTAACTATTTTTGACCATAGTTTTTATCCGAAGATAAGAAATTTTCTTGCTAAGTTGCTATGTAGTATTTTCAGGATCATAGGCAAGGGTATACCATGAGTCCATGATTGAGAAGAAGTTAAGACAACAACCGGTAATTAACTATCTCAACCCTTCTTACAAAGATTTTTACTCTTTTGATAAAGCTTACTATAGTAAGAGAAAAAGTTGGTCCTAATTTTTTTATCGGCAATTTACCAAAGGGCGTACGCAACAATCGGTAATTACCAACGGGCGCACCATGGTTTTATTTTCACCAAAGAGAGCACTCATTATAGTGAACTTCCTCTTATACCCCTCATGTTATCTATTGTCTTTCTCTTTCTCTCTCAGTAATAAATTCTGTGACGTCAGCACATGCAACGTGACTTAATTACTGACTTTTATTTTAAAATAATATCTAATGGAATCGGCGCTAAATTAAAAAACGTAAGGTAAAAATTAAAAAAATATTTCACTTTAAAAATTTCTCATCCAACGTGAATTTAAAAATATAAATAAATAATTTTTATTTTTATTAATCGAAATTAATATATTAAATAATATTAAAAATATATTAATGTATAAAAAGTTTTTGGAAACAAACTGTTGGATTTAAAAATATAAATAAATGATTTTATATTTGATTAATAGAAATTAATATATTAAATAATATTTAATAAATATATTAATGTATATATATGTTTTGAAAAAATTGACTGTGGTAGCTTTCAGGTCCACGCTGGGCCTGAATAAAAATATTTCAGGCCCACGCTGGGCCTGAAATATTTTTATTTCAGGCCCAGCGTGGGCCTGAAATTTTTTATTTCAGGCCCACGTTGGGCCTGAAATCTTTTGATTAAGGCCCGACGTGAACTCAAATTTTTTTTCTATTTAAAAAATATATTAATATATAAAAAAACCTATCAAAACACTTAATTTTAGATTCAAACGAAGGGCCTGAAGTCATCCCAGGAGGGTTTGAAGTCAAATAACTTCAGATCCTATAAATAATTAATTTAATAAATAATAATTAAATATAAAAAAAATTTTAAAATAAAAATTTTTTAGTGAGGGCCTGAAATCATCAGTGACTTCAGGCCCTCTATCTGTAAAATTTTCCCTTAGGCCTGAAGTCATCCGACTTCAGGCCTAAGGAGGGCCTGAAGTCTGATGACTTCAGGCCCTCCATTAAATATATAAAAATAATAAAAACTTTGTTAAAAAAAAGGTATAATATATAATTACATAATAATAAAATGTTATAGGAGTGGTTTAGGTATATCAGTGAGTTTTAAGTAAAACTCACTGATGGACCTACCATATTTGGAATTCTGAAAACTCATTATCAGTAGACAGGGTTGAGCTAAGAGATGAGATTTTGGGTGTCGAAACCTCTAATCTTGCCGTATCACCAATGTTATAGCAGTGGTTTAGGTATATCAGTGAGTTTTGAGCAAAACTCACTGATGAACCTACCATATTTGGAATTCTGAAAACTTTATATCAGTAGACAGGGTTGAGCTAGGAGATGAGATTTTGGGGGCCGAAACCTCTAATCTTGCAGTATCACCAATGCTATAGGAGTAGTTTAGGTATATCAGTGAGTTTTGAGCAAAACTCACTGATGGACCAACCATATTTGGAATTCTAAAAACTCATTATCAGTAGACAGGGTTGAGCTAAGAGATGAGATTTTGGGTGCCGAAACCTCTAATCTTGCCGTATCACCAATGCTATAGCAGTGATTTAGGTATATCAGTGAGTTTTGAGCAAAACTCACTGATAGACCTACCATATTTGGAATTCTGAAAACTCTATATCAGTAGACAGGGTTGAGCTAGGAGATGAGATTTTGGGTGCCGGAACCTCTAATCATGCTGTATCACCAATGCTATAGGAGTGGTTTAGGTTTATCAGTGAGTTTTGAGCAAAACTCACTGATGGACTTACCATATTTGGAATTCTGAAAACTCATTATCAGTAGACAGGGTTGAGCTAGGAGATGAGATTTTGGGTGCCGAAACCTCTAATCTTGCAGTATCACCAATGCTATAGGAGTGGTTTAGGTATATCAGTGAGTTTTGAGCAAAACTCACTGATGGACCTACCATATTTGGAATTCTGAAAACTCTATATCAGTAGACAGGGTTGAGCTAGGAGATGAGATTTTGGGTGCCGAAACCTCTAATCTTGCTGTATCACCAATGCTATAGGAGTGGTTTAGGTATATCAGTGAGTTTTGAGCAAAACTCACTGATGGACCTACCATATTTGGAATTCTGAAAACTCTATATCAGTAGACAGGGTTGAGCTAGGAGATGAGATTTTGGGTGTCGAAACCTCTAATCTTGCTGTATCACCAATGCTATAGGAATGGTTTAGGTTTATCAGTGAGTTTTGAGCAAAACTCACTGATGGACTTACCATATTTGGAATTCTGAAAACTCATTATCAGTAGACAGGGTTGAGCTAGGAGATGAGATTTTGGGTGCCGAAACCTCTAATCTTGCTGTATCACCAATGCTATAGGAGTGGTTTAGGTATATCAGTGAGTTTTGAGCAAAACTCACTGATGGACCTACCATATTTGGAATTCTGAAAACTCTATATCAGTAGACAGGGTTGAGCTAGGAGATGAGATTTTGGGTGCCGAAACCTCTAATCTTGCTGTATCACCAATGCTATAGGAGTGGTTTAGGTTTATCAGTGAGTTTTGAGCAAAACTCACTGATAAACCTAAACCACTCCTATAGCATTGGTGATACAGCAAGATTAGAGGTTTCGGCACCCAAAATCTCATCTCCTAGCTCAACCCTGTCTACTGATATAGAGTTTTCAGAATTCCAAATATGGTAGGTCCATCAGTGAGTTTTGCTCAAAACTCACTGATATACCTAAACCACTCCTATAGCATTGGTGATACTGCAAGATTAGAGGTTTCGGCACCCAAAATCTCATCTCCTAGCTCAACCCTGTCTACTGATATAGAGTTTTCAGAATTCCAAATATGGTAGGTCCATCAGTGAGTTTTGCTCAAAACTCACTGATATACCTAAACCACTCCTATAGCATTGGTGATACAGTAAGATTAGAGGTTTCGGCACCCAAAATCTCATCTCCTAGCTCAACCCTGTCTACTGATAATGAGTTTTCAGAATTCCAAATATGGTAAGTCCATCAGTGAGTTTTGCTCAAAACTCACTGATATACCTAAACCACTCCTATAGCATTGGTGATACAGCATGATTAGAGGTTTCGGCACCCAAAATCTCATCTCCTAGTTCAACCCTGTCTACTGATATAGAGTTTTCAAAATTCCAAATATGGTAGGTCCATCAGTGAGTTTTGCTCAAAACTCACTGATATACCTAAACCACTGCTATAGCATTGGTGATACGGCAAGATTAGAGGTTTCGGCACCCAAAATCTCATCTCTTAGCTCAACCCTGTCTACTGATAATGAGTTTTCAGAATTCCAAATATGATAGGTCTATCAGTGAGTTTTGCTCAAAACTCACTGATATACCTAAACCACTCCTATAGCATTGGTGATACTGCAAGATTAGAGGTTTCGGCACCCAAAATCTCATCTCTTAGCTCAACCCTGTCTACTGATATAGAGTTTTCAGAATTCCAAATATGGTAGGTCCATTAGTGAGTTTTGCTCAAAACTCACTGATATACCTAAACCACTGCTATAGCATTGGTGATACGGCAAGATTAGAGGTTTCGGCACCCAAAATCTCATCTCTTAGCTCAACCCTGTCTACTGATAATGAGTTTTCAGAATTCCAAATATGGTAGGTCCATCAGTGAGTTTTGCTCAAAACTCACTGATATACCTAAACTACTCCTATAGCATTGGTGATACTGCAAGATTAGAGGTTTCGGCACCCAAAATCTCATCTCCTAGCTCAACCCTGTCTACTGATATAAAGTTTTCAGAATTCCAAATATGGTAGGTTCATCAGTGAGTTTTGCTCAAAACTCACTGATATACCTAAACCACTGCTATAACATTGGTGATACGGCAAGATTAGAGGTTTCGGCACCCAAAATCTCATCTCTTAGCTCAACCCTGTCTACTGATAATGAGTTTTCAGAATTCCAAATATGGTAGGTCCATCAATGAGTTTTACTCAAAACTCACTGATATACCTAAACCACTCCTATAACATTTTATTATTATGTAATTATATATTATACCTTTTTTTTAACAAAGTTTTTATTATTTTTATATATTTAATGGAGGGCCTGAAGTCATCAGACTTCAAGCCCTCCTTGGGCCTGAATCTGATGACTTCAGGCCCTCCTTGGGCCTGAAGTCATCAGACTTCAGGCCCTCCTTAGGCCTGAAGTCGGATGACTTCAGGCCTAAGGGAAAATTTTTCAGATAGAGGGCCTGAAGTCACTGATGACTTAATGACTTCAGGCCCTCACTAAAAAATTTTTATTTTAAAAATATTTTTTATATTTAATTATTATTTATTAAATTAATTATTTATAGGATCTGAAGTTATTTGACTTCAAACCCTCCTGGGATGACTTCAGGCCCTGCGTTTGAATCTAAAATTAAGTGTTTTGATAGGTTTTTTTATATATTAATATATTTTTTAAATAGAAAAAAAATTTGAGTTCACGTCGGGCCTGAATCAAAAGATTTCAGGCCCAACGTGGGCCTGAAATAAAAAATTTCAGGCCCACGCTGGGCCTGAAATAAAAATATTTCAGGCCCAGCGTGGACCTGAAATAAAAATATTTCAGGCCCAGCGTGGGCCTGAAATATTTTATTTCAGGCCCAGCGTGGGCCTGAAAGCTACCACAGTCAGTTTTTTCAAAACATATATATACATTAATATATTTATTAAATATTATTTAATATATTAATTTCTATTAATCAAATATAAAATCATTTATTTATATTTTTAAATCCAACAGTTTGTTTCCAAAAACTTTTTATACATTAATATATTTATTAAATATTATTTAATATATTAATTTCTATTAATAAAAATAAAAATTATTTATTTATATTTTTAAATCACGTTGGATGAGAAATTTTTAAAGTGAAATATTTTTTTAATTTTTACCTTACGTTTTTTAATTTAGCGTCGATTCCATTAGATATTATTTTAAAATAAAAGTCAGTAATTAAGTCACGTTGCATGTGCTGACGTCACAGAATTTATTACTGAGAGAGAAAGAGAAAGGCAATAGATAACATGAGGGGTATAAGAGGAAGTTCACTATAATGAGTGCGCCCTTTGGTGAAAATAAAACCATGATGCGCCCGTTGGTAATTACCGATTGTTGCGTACGCCCTTTGGTAAATTGCCCTTTTTTTATCATTACTTTACTTAAGTCTAGAGAGCACTATCATCAAGAGATAACTTATGCTGAAGCAACCAATCCCTCTACTTCAACATTGGTTCCACAAAACTTCGACATAAGTTATCGGAAACCCAAAGAATATACTACTTTAGCTTCACAAAAAGCAAAGGCAGAAGGAAGTATTCTTGAAAGTCGCCAAAGTGAAAATTCGTATAGGATATCAACTTACACTCTGGGAAGACATAACTACATATATCAGAAGCATAGCAGGATAATCCATATATGATTGTTCTCTCCTCTTTCCCGTGATACGAGAAGATCAGAGCGGTGCTCCCTCATATAATTTGAGGTAGGACGGATGTGACCTCCGCCAGCATCCTGTCCACTCGGTCACTCAGGAGCAGTGACGGGAGAGTACGTACAGTTGTCATAGCCTTACCCTCTCGACCTCACCCATGACTGGTGATGGTGGCTGACTGGTGTCAGGGGTGACCATGTCATTGCATCATATGCACGATTGCATAATTTGCATTGTTTGTGTTTGCTGCACTTGTTTGAGTTATATTTGTTGCATTTGGATGACATATACATACAGGAGGGATTTACTTTGTTATTGGTCTGACGACCATTCAGGTTCAGGGACTTATGACCTACACACCCTAGAGGGGTATATATATATATATATATTGTATTAGTTTGTTTCCATACTGCTTTATATAACCTTTTTATCGTCATACATATCAATCTGTTTTTATACCCGCGGAGTCCCCCAGGACTCATAATCGTTTGTCTGTTTTTCCTTTTCAGGATGATGTCGCCAGGAGAGCTCAGTCTTCAGTCCCGTTGATCTTGTGGTGTTTTTATTTCGTCCGTATTTTCCTTTAGTTATGGTTGAGCTATATTGCTCATTTTATACATCTTAGTAAACTTGTCGCACATATTCTGTTTTATATATTTTGCATCGTCGGTCTGCCCAAAGGGCAATTTGGAGTCCCACTTTAACCCATATATATATATATATATATATATATATATATATATATATATATATATATATATATATATATATAATTCATTGGATATTGGGCCCCTAATTTTTTTGGTATCTATTGACCTACCTGCCTTTTGTTGAAGACCAAGGGCAGAGCATCTGCCGCCTCTCGCAGAGCAGCTTTCGCCGCCTGTCACAGCTTTCGCCGCCTTTCAACTGCCGCCTGCTAATAGAAAAATTCTGCTGCCTTTCAATTCTGCCGCCTGCCAACAGATAGGTAAGTAATTTTTTATTCTGAAATTTTTTATTCCACAGCTTAACTCCGCCTTTCAATTTTCTGCAGTCAAAAGATAGGTAAGTAATTTTTTATTCTAAAATTTTGACCTTTCAATTTTCTGCCGTTAACAACAAATTGATAAGTAATTTTTTATTATAAAATTTTGATTATTTTATTTGTTCTCTTCCATGGAATAGATCAAATCTATTCATATATATAGAACAAATATTATATGATTTCATATGCATCATTTTATATTAGATTAGTCTATAAAGAATATTTTTTTCATTATTGAATATGATAATTTTTATATCTATTCATTTTAATAAAGAAAACTCAGGAAATGAAGAAAAGAAAAACTATCAATTCTTTTTTTAAAGCAAAAGATCAAACTTCGACAAGTCAAGGGCATTCTTCATCCAATATTAATATATTAAATTCTAGTAATCAACAACCTAACAAATCTCCTATAATGGAGATTGATATTAGTTCTCTTGAACCTGATCCGGCATTACATACTCCAATATGGAAATATCCTGTTAATCAAAGGGATGAAATTAGACGAGCTTATATTAAGATGGGGTCATATCAACCTATTCGGAATGAGTATCCACCGACCAAATTCGAAAGTCAAAATCGTCGATTTCAAAGTCATTGGTTTAAGAAATTTTCTTGGTTAGAATACTCTCCTTCGAAAGATGCTGCATTTTGTTTTCCATGTTTCTTGTTTGATCATAAGCATCCTCCTCGCAATCCTACATTTACAACGAATGGATTCAAATATTGGAAGCGAGTTAACGATGGTGATAGATGTGCATTTTTGATGCATATAGGATGCAATACTTCACCACATAATAATGTTGTGGAATTGTTGTTCTCTAAGCATGAGATCTACTTGAAATAAAAAATTTTAGACTTACAGCGATTTGATCTTCTTCTTCCTTTTTCTTCTTCTGCTCGCTGTCGTGAGAACGTCACCGGACCGATCCCAAATAGCCACAAACCAAATCCCTCAGATTCGAAGCTCCGATTCCTTCTCCGTGTACCTCTCCTGGATTGCAATTTTGGACGCCAATTTATAGGAAGAATCAGGCGTTTCTTCTACCTCCATCAATGGAGGTATTCAATGCTATTGATTGGATAACAACGTCAATGTTTCAACGTTTCAAAATCAAGGCTTCTAACGCCTGTAACGCCAACATCTCCCACTCGTCCAATTCTATCCATATAGGTCATCTAGTCACTAAGACTATGTAAGGAAGTCACAAAGACCATATAGGAGCATTCAATCCATACTTCAGGGAAAATGGTTCGTGCGACAGCAAGCACACTGAGCAATTAATGCTAAGAAAGTTGTTACACTTAACTTAGCTGCTCTATAGAACGAATCAGAGACATCAATAACTTGTCATTACCCCAGATTAAATATTTACATCAATTTGAACATCTCTAATCCCTCAAATGACATCTATGTCAAGAGCATGTTCGACATCTCAAATCAATATATTTATTCACAATTACATTTTTAAGTACTTAACAAAAAAATGTAACTGGTCGACCAGTGAATAAGTATTACAGATGTAAACCAATTTTAATCTTCCTTTTCAGCTAGAATCTATTCATTCTAATCAGTCGCTTTCCTAGTTATGCTCCATAGACCGAATCATCCATAGTCAATAGGACACACACTAAAGTAGCAAACACTAATTAAAACTTCAAGTAGACAGCTAAATAGTCACTTAGGGTAAGATTGAGATTAACTGATAATCTCAAGGGCCTCACATAGTAGAGAAGCAAGGATCCATTCTCCTACTACCCTAATTGTCGCTATAGCACATGTGGTATGAATCACATGTTATGATGCTTTTTTCTTTATCAAAAAGAGTGCATGTTTTTCTCAAATATTTAACATCGTACAGATTTCGATCTAGACATACCTAACGTCTAATCCGAATTTAACTTATGAATTCCAATCTGGCTTTAAACAGGTTTAGTAAATGGTGGGTGCATTTACTTCGATCATTATATAAATGATCTCATCTTGATACAAAATCAAGGCGACCTCAACTTATGAGTATGTCTCTCTTCACAACTACATAAGTTGTCTCATAAGTAATGGTCTTACCTCTATTTATACTCAACAAATAGAGACGATTGTCCATGTGAGTGGACCAATCTCAGCCTTCCAATATGCTCATCGAGACTTTTACCAAATGTAACAAATACATTTATACTGAATAGATCATGACATTTCATTTAAATAATAGTCTTTACAATTTGTTACAACTTGCGTAGTCCCAAAGACTTCACATGTTCATAAAACGACTCTTTAGTCAACGGCTTAGTAAAAGGATCTGCAAGCATTGCTCGGGTAGGGATGTACTCAAGAATTATCTTTTTCTTGTCAACAATATCCCTTACAAAATCGTATTTAATTTCTATATGTTTGCCTTTGCTGTGATATTTAGGATCCTTGGAAAAAGCTATAGCAGCTTGATTGTCACAACACACTGTAACAGGGCACCCACTGTCCTCAACAATCTTCAGATGCTTTAGGAACCTTCTCAACCAGACAGCTTCTTGTACAGTCGCTGCACAAGCCACATGTTGGGACCGGGTGCATGTCGACAAGGATACGAGTTCGTAAAATTTTAAATTTTTACGTGCAGCGGAAGAATTTGCATAAAATAATTTCCCAAATTATTTTAACTTCGTATCTAGCATGCAATCTTATGGTGTGTTGACATAATCATAAATTAAAACTTTGCGGAAAAGTAAACTAATTTACCTAGTACCTCGTGTAACTCGATGTAAGGGACGAGATCCAACCGTAGCGTCCCTTGGATGCTTCGCCTCTATTCGCGTCCACGCCGAGTTCTCTTCGGGATGACTTCGCAAAGTCACGAGTTTTTGTGCCGACGAGAACTACTAGATTCTCGAAAGGCACAACTAGAAAAACAAGAGAAGAAATAGGAAAGAGTGGAAACTAACCAACAAAGAAACGGAATCGAATTCCGAGAAGAGAGGAGTCGCTATCCGCTTCTTCTTCTTCTTCTTGTTTGGTTTCTCCTTCTTGTTGAAGCTCACAGCAACTCACCCTTGGGAGGGAGGTGCTTCGGCCCTAGGTCCTCAAGAGGGCGCCGGCCCTAATTGGCCAAGAGGGCGCCGGCCCTAGGTGGGGAAAGGGAAAGAGAGAAGAGAATTAAGAGAGAGAGAGGGAGCTCTATATCGATTATCCAAATCTTAGGAATCCAAGGCTTGCCTATGGTTCCTTATATAGTTACTTCTCCCTTGCCAAGTCTCCTCTTAACCGAATTAACGGAATTAACGGAATTAGTTATCATAAGAAATTTATCCTATAAATTCTCTTATGAATTATTCCGTTTAAACCAAGTTTTAATATAACTAACTTTATAATAAAACTAATTAGTTATCATAAGAAATTTATCCTATAAATTCTCTTATGAATTTTATTATAACTAACTTTATAATAAAACTAATTAATTATCATAAGAAATTTATCCTATAAATTCTCTTATGAATTATTCCGTTTAAACCAAGTTTTATTATAACTAATTTTATAATAAAACTAATTAGTTATCATAAGAAATTTATGCTATAAATTCTCTTATGAATTTTATTATAACTAACTTTATAATAAAACTAATTAATTATCATAAGAAATTTATCCTATAAATTCTCTTATGAATTATTCCGTTTAAACCAAGTTTTATTATAACTAACTTTATAATAAAACTAATTAATCTCTCCTTTTATTATGGAATAAATTTTATAAGAAATTTATAAACTTTCTTATTATGGAAAAATCAATTCATAATTGATTTTATAAAATTAAAATAAACCAATTCATGAATTATTTTAACTTCCATAAAAAGAATAAATTTCTATAAATTTATTTATATAAATTTCTTTATACAAATTTATTTATCCATAATTTATAAAACAAATCACGCTAGATTTGTTTTATTTATTAAACCAAAATTAATTGGTTTACTCCCTCTATTGTGGCCGGCCAACCAAGGAGGGTTGGCACCCTCTTTGGCCAGCCCAAGCCGAGCCGAACCAACGCGAATTAAACTCATTTAATTCGCCCAAAAAGCCTTCAAAAGACTTAGCCATTTTAGCTTCCATTGCGCCTCTGATAAATTCAGATTCGACTTATTTCTCTTGATCGGAAAATCTAATTTTCAACTCATTTTAAATCCCTCGGATTACTCGTAGTGCGTGTGACTAAATAGGCTTTCGATTTATGTTGGCCGTCTATAATCAACTAATTATAGAACGATCATGAGTGACACCTAGTAGTACATCATGATCCCCAATTAATCGAAAGATCAACGGTTTGACCTCAGAAGAAATTATTCTGAAACCCTTCAGTAGCTCTAATGAATCGTGCCCCATTCCCTTCACAATCTTATACCTACTTGGTTCAGGACACGGTCTATTTGTGTCAGTCCCCACTAGGCTGACTACGTCACACCTAGCCCAAGTAGTGTCTTTCTCGTCCTTTGGATTTCTAATTACTCTCATGTATTTTAGAGACTCTCACTCTAAACATGATATGCTCTGGCCAGAGGCTTTGAGTAACAATCCGACGATAGGCCTGGGTATACATCTCCTCGCAAGGAGTGGTGAATCCTTTGTAGGCTGGTCAAACATCTTCGGGCACTTCGGCTTATACCCAATCATCCTGGGTCCACACCTCCTTGGAGATGCTTGCTTAAGATGTTAAAGTATAAGTCTCCATGACCAAGATGACTTGAACACCACAAGTCAAAGGAACATCGCACTTAAGCCACAGTAAGAACTTCATTGACATTTCTATAGATAGATTCCATATGAAGTCTTACAGCTAGTCACTCCAATGAACTAGTTCCCTTAACTAGCATCCATGTTTATCTCCGGACATCCCAATGTCACCAGCCAGTGAGAATCAGCTGATTAGAGAATAACCCATGCTAGTCTCAACAGAATTGATAGTGTCCATATTTATCAATTCATCGACTAGGGATATTTTCAATACTTCACATTTGCGCATTTAGAGATAATCACTAGTTGTGATCCCATCACAAATTCTCTTATGCTGTGAGTTGTATTGCGGACATTCAGTAGATGAGTTTAAGATCCCAATCAAATACACAAGCATGTATACTCAAATAGTGAATTATCATTTATTGAAATAAATGTTTACAATCATAAGGCGATTGCCTTAGGACACTTCTCTCATATCACTAACACCACATACTCAGCCTCCATTGTCGACAGTGCTACACAAGCTTGTTTCTTGCTGTTCCATGAAATGACACCTCCATTCAGCAAAAAAAATATAGCCAGATGTGGATTTTCTGTCGTCAAGGTCCCCTGCCCAATCTGCATCTGCGTAGCCCTTCAAGCTCAGTTTTGATCCTTAGAAGCAAAGACAATAATCTGCCGTCCTTTGAGATATCTGAATATCCATTTTACCGCTTTCCAGTGTCTCGATCCTGGGTTTGACTGGAAACGACTAACTAAGCCAATAGCATAGCTTATATCAGGGCGAGTACACAACATAGTGTACATCAAACTACCAATGGCACTAGCATATGGTCTTTTTTTCATCTCGGCTATCTCTTCAGGAGTCTTGGGAGACATACTTTTACTCAAAACAACACCTTTCGCTGTAGGTGTTTGTTCAACGTTGCAATCAAACATATTGAAGTGTTGTAGTATCTTAGTAATATAAGTTTCTTGGGACAAACCCAAAAGTCTTTTTGATCGATCACGAATGATCCGTATTCCTAAGATATACTCAGCTTCTCTCATGTCAATTATGTCAAATTGTGATGAAAGCCAAGACTTGACCTCAATCACAACTTTTAAGTCATTTCCAGCTATCAGCATATCATCAACATATAATGATAAAATGACCAACTTTCCTTTATCCTTTCTTAGGTAAACACAATGATCCTCATTGATCATTTCGAAACCATAAGATAATATGACTTCATTGAATCTTATGTTCCATTGTCTCGACGCTTGCTTTAGCCCATATATAGACTTTTTAAGTCTACATACTTTTTCCTCTTGGCCATCAGCAATATAACCTTCTGGTTGTGCCATATAGATTTCCTCGTCAAGATTACCATTAAGGAAAGTCGTTTTTACATCCATCTGATGTAATTCTAAGTCATAATGTGCTACTATAGCTAAAATGACACGTATTGACACAAACTTCACAACAGGGGAAAATGTCTCTTCAAAATCAATACCCTCCATTTGGGTATATCTTTTGCAACCAGACGAGCTTTGTATTTATTAATCAATTCATCTGCCTTCCTCTTGATTTTGAGAATCCATTTATTCCCAATAGCCCTTCGGCCTGGAGGAAGATCGACTAAATCCCAAACCTGATTCTTTCTCATAGACTCCATTTCTTCATCCATTGTAATTCTCCATTTTTCTCTAACTGAGCATTTCAATGCTTCCTCAACCGTTCGAGGTTCTTCATCGTCAACTGGGAGAATCATTAATGCCTCATTTTCAATGTCAAACCTTCTCCGAGGAATAATCTTACGATTACTTCTTCGCAGGTTTGACTGTTGAGAAACTAATTCACTTATAGGCAATTTACTCCCACTAGGTTGACTAGATTCAGGTATCCCCTGTGATTCCTGATCTGTTAACGGAGGAACAGTATCCTCCTCCTCTACTGCAAATAGAGGAGTTGATTTATCAACTTCACCTCTCGTTGGGAACTCAGTTTCGAGAAAAGTAGCATCTCTTGACTCAATTTCAGAGATGATTCCATCTTGCTGCTCACCAATAAAGACATAACCTTTAGAGGTATCAGAATATCTTACAAAAATACACTTCTTACCTCTGGGTCCTAATTTTCCATATTTGTGAGTTTTATCATGAATATAAGCAGCTGACCCCCATGGTCTCAGATTACTCAAATCTGGTTTTCTGCCTGTCCAAAGTTCATATGGAGTAGATGGAACAGATTTAGAAGGCACCCGGTTAAGTATGTAGGTTGCAGCCAATAATGCATCTCCCCAATAGGAAATAGACAAATTAGCTTGAGCCATCATCGACCTAACCATTTCAAGAAGAGTTCGATTTCTTCTTTCAGCAACTCCATTTTGCTGTGGAGTTCCAGGGATAGTTAACTGTCTAATAATCCCTTTCTCATTACATATTGTCTTGAACTGATCAGACAAGTATTCACCTCCACGGTCAGTGTGTAAGGTTTTAACCTTACGTTCCAATTGATTCTCAACTTCGTTCAAATAACGATTAAAGCAATCTAATGCTTCAGATTTATGAGAAATCAAATACACATGACCAAAATGCGTGAAATCATCAATAAATGTAATGAAATATGAACTACCATTTCTAGCCTTCATGTTCATTGGACCACAAATATCCGAATGAATCAATTGCAATGGTGAATCAGCCCTAATAGCCTTACCAAACGGTTTCCTAGTTGCTTTTCCAGCAAGACAATGCTCACATATAGACAAGTCAACTTTAGCACGAGTGCCGAGCAGACCCTCTCTTGCTAATCTATTCATTCTTTCTTGTCCTATATGTCCCAATCTAGCATGCCAAACTTTATCATTCACATCAGCATCACTAGTAAGAGCAATGTTTGAAAAACAACCATCATTTCCATAATTAACATCTGGTTCTACATCAAGAACCATGAAACCGTTTGATATAAAATCATATCCAATTAACACAGAGTCAATTTTAAGCTCTACACGACGACTGTAAAAATTCATACAATAACGCAATTCAAGAAGACAATTCACAGAAACCAAATTCCGTCGAATCTCAGGAGCATACAGGACATCATGCAGAAACAATGTACGCCCACCACGAAGGTTGAGTTTGCAAGTGTCAATCCCTTTAACTTCAATTCTTGCATTGTTTCCCACATATATCCACTTATTGCCAGCTGGTACGCGACGGTACTCCACGTACGTAGCTTGATCACGAGCTACATGGTTCTTTGCTCCTGAATCTATAATCCACAAAGGATAAGAATCAGCTAACAACACCGAACTAGCAACATAAAGCTCATGAAAAGACGACAAACATGGATTTACCTTTTTCGGCTCAGTACACTCCCGAGCAAAATGGCCCTTCTTGCCACAGTTGTAGCAAGTTAGCTTGCCTTTAGGTTTCTTTCCATTCTTCTTTCCTTTCTTCTTGATTGGGTCTTGCACAGTAGTAGCACCAGCTTCTTTTCCCTTACCCTTCCCTTTCTTAAACCATTTTTTCTTATTCTTGGATCCAGAACCTTCAGCTACAAAAGCTTGCTCAGAAATCCTTGCGGATTCTATTCTCTCCGCCTCCAGTTCAATATGGCGTGAGACATCAATGAAAGTCCTGATACTCTCACTGTGAGTAAGGTTCTGCTTCATTGTTTCCCAAGAATCAGGAAGGGAACGAATAACTGCTTGAACTTGCTGTTCGTCGGTCAACTCATGACCAGCAGTCTTAAGCTCCCGAATCATATTACCCATTTCTCTCAGATGTTGGGTCATCGTTACATTCGGGCGCTTTTTACAACTGTCAAACTTGATTGTCAGTTGACGAAGTTTGCTCACACTAACTCCACTGTATCTCTCTTTCAGGGCAACCCAGACAGCATGAGCTGATGGTAGTGGCTCATACTCAGATACCAGGTCATCTACCATTGAACTAATCAATATCCCCTTTGCAGTGGAGTCCTTTTTCTTCCATGCCCTATAGGCATCTAGATCATGTCTGTACTGTGCAGTTGAACCAACAGCAGGTTCTACCATGAAATGATTTACAACCTCCAGAACTTCTTGTTCCTCAAGAACATATTGTATCTTGAGATGCCATATTTTGTAGTTGTCCCCATACAATTTCTCTCCCTTGTTCAGTTCAGCTATGATGTTCTTAGTTGCCATGATCTATCATAAATAAACATATTATTCATTAATTCAGAGTATATCATCTGTACATAATTTTTTATTGACTCAATGTAAACTTGACTTGGATTACGAAATCAAGTGATAACTACGTTTTCACTCATCATTCGCATCATCTAATCTAATTAATATTGATCAATTATATTACATACATCCCATTAAATGAACTAATCATTTATCTTGAATATGAACTAATCATATAAATGAACTAATCATTGACAAGTCAGTTAACACATAACATAACTTTATTTAATAGGCTTAATAAGTTGGTACAACAAACAGAATTCAATGAACTAGATAAGTTAACATCATTCCCATAATAAAAAATATTATGGCAGTGGCTATCACTCTCTCGTTCATCTCTAATCGGCCAGTCTGATCAGGCTCGGGATCTTCCACAGATTCTATCGGATCTTCCTCAAATATTTCAGAATCTTCCTCGATCATTTCAATATCAGGATCTTTCTCAAATATTTCAGGGTTTTCCCGAGGCATTTCGGGATCTTCCTCGAACATTTCGGGATCGTCCTCGAACATTTCGGGATCTTCCTCGAACATTTCGGGATCGTCCTCGAACATTTCAGGATCGTCCTCGAACATTTCGGGATCTTCCTCTGGGTCCTCCTCAGAATCTCCAATTGGATCCCACTCGATTTCCTCAGGATCCCCCTTGAATTCTACAATCAGATCTATCTCTGGATCCTCTTCAAATTCTTCAGGATCCTCTTCCAGATCATCCTCAGAATCTTCCAGATCCTCTTCTGAAAAATTCTGACGAAGTAGTTCTCTACATAACTCGGTATATGAGATACGTCCTTCGTAGCATCCCCAGATGCATCTTGCAGCTACTTTAGCACGCCTCGGCAATGAACTAATCAATGCCCCGATCCGGTAGTTATCTAGAACTGGAAACTCTTCCTGTTCGAGTTTCCAAAATAGACGATCAAGCCTTCCCATATGCCCTTGGATGCCTAGATGCGGGAGGAAGTCAATCTCCTCTATTTGTTTCCTCAAATGATTCCGTCGCACATCTCGACGAGTCATTGTGGTAATAAACCTCGGCATCTGGAATTGAAATACACAATGTCAGTACAAAACCGACAAACCAGTAACAAAACTGGTTCAATTCAATTCACAATTACAAATAAATAAAGGCATATAAGTTTCCTTTTTGTTTGTAGCTACAATTAAGTCTATTTAAATTTGAGGTTCAATATAACGATCAAATCAGTCTGTTTAGTTCAGATTATTTGATCAAAATGGTTTGGTTAAACCAACTAATGGTTTGAACCAAAACCGATTTGATCAACTTAATTCTTTTTAAACCAAACTAAAATCTAATTTAAATAAATTGAACCAAATCTAAACAAACTACCGCATACCACTTCTGGTTAGGCCTGTTTGCCTTTAACTGGGAGGTTGGTGGTTCGATCCTCCCTTGGGCAGCAGCGATTTGCAGCTGTAGAATTCGAATTTTTTTTTATTTATTGTTGATTTAATAAAATCAACTTTTCTCTTAAAAAAGAAACCCAAAACCTAATCAGCCGCAGCCGCCTCTCCTTCTTCGCGCAGCTTTCTTCCCCACTCGCCAAACTTTTTTTCTTCACCATCACCAACGCCATGGCTGCCTCCATCGACGCATCCAGCCGACGGCGACGGAGCGCCTTCCGCGCGTGATGCGATCGTCGGCCAGGGGATGAAAACGCCGAGAGCTCAGTGGCGATTTCATTACAAAGGTAAAAATTTTTTTCTCATGCTCTAACAATTGCTCTGATACTATTGTTGTTCTCTAAGCATGAGATCTACTTGAAATAAAAAATTTTAGACTTACAGCGATTTGATCTTCTTCTTCCTTTTTCTTCTTCTGCTCGCTGTCGTGAGAACGTCACCGGACCGATCCCAAATAGCCACAAACCAAATCCCTCAGATTCGAAGCTCCGATTCCTTCTCCGTGTACCTCTCCTGGATTGCAATTTTGGACGCCAATTTATAGGAAGAATCAGGCGTTTCTTCTACCTCCATCAATGGAGGTATTCAATGCTATTGATTGGATAACAACGTCAACGTTTCAACGTTTCAAAATCAAGGCTTGTAACGCCTGTAACGTCAACAGGAATATCTTGATAATTTGATGAATATACCTCGTCATATTGACAAAGTGATGAATGCACAATCTTCAGATGAAAAACAGAAGAACAGATTGAGGCTTACAGCAACTATTGAAAGTATTAGATGACTCACTTTGCAAGCATGCGCATTTAGAGGGCATGATGAATCTCCATCTTCTAATAATCGTGGCAATTTTATCGAGATGATAAAATTTATGGGGAAAATAAATGAGAATATTGGGGATATCGTCTTAGAGAAAGCTCCAAAAAATGCAAAGTATACTTCACCAGATATTCAGAAAGATATCTTGAATATTCTTGCCAATCAAGTGAGAACCAAGATTCGTAAAGAAATTGGGGATGCAAAATTTTGTATTTTAGTTGATGAAGCAAGAGATACATCTAACAAGGAGCAGATGGCTATCAAATTAAGATTTGTGGATATTGATGGCTTTTTACGAGAGCGGTTCTTTGCCATTGTACATGTGACTGATACAACTGCTGTAACACTTAAGAAAGAAATATCTGATGCTCTTGGTCGTTATGACTTGCATATCCACAATATACGGGGACAAGGATATGATGGTGCTAGCAATATGCGTGGTTGTTGGAATGGATTACAAGCTCTTTTCTTGAAAGAATGTTCATGTGCATATTATGTACATTGTTTTGCTCATCGACTTCAACTAGCATTAACTGCAGCTGCTGAAAAAGAGGTATCCATTTGGTTATTTTTTTCAAAATTGAATTCCATTTGTAATCTCTTTAACGCATCCCCTAAACGTCAAGCTGAGTTACTTTCTGCTCAAAGAGTTAATGTTGCACATATGATAGCTATTGGTGAACGTGATACTGGTAGAGGATGCAATCAAATTGGAAATTTATTACGGCCTGGAAAGACTCGGTGGAGTTCTAATTTTGACTCAATTTGTAACATAATTGATATGTATAGCTCTGTGATTACTGTGTTAGAAAACATAGTGCATGATGGGTTGAGGGGTCCTCTTCTAACTCCATCCGCGGTGAAGCTAGTGGTTTGTTGATTGCGATGAAGTCTTTTGATTTCATATTCATATTACACTTGATGCAAAAGATAATGGGGTTAACAAATCTGCTTTGTCGGGCATTTTAAATGCAATGGACTCTATTTCAACTACTAAAACTTTGCTTCATACTTTGAGAGAAGAAGGTTTTGTTATTCTACTTAGTTAAGTGAAAGATGTTTGTGCTAAGTATGATATTGAGATACCTGATATGGAAGCTCGTTATAAATCTGCTACAGGCCGTTCTTGTCAACAAAATGATTCAATCACAGTTGAGCACCATTATCAATTTGATGTATTTGTTGCTGCAATAGATTTTCAAATCGAAGAGCTTAATAGAAGATTCAAAGATGAGGCAGTCGAGCTTCTTAAGCTTAGTTGTGCTTTGGAACCTAAAGAAAATTTTAAACTTCTTAATGTTGATCACATATATCGACTTGCTGATAAATTCTATCCTCTTGACTTGGACGCACAAGATTTGCATCACTTGAGAATGCAATTAGATCAGTATAAAGTTGATGTTGTTGGTCATGAAAGATTTCAGAATTTATCAACTATTTCTGAATTATGTCGAAGATTAGTTGAAACAAATAAATCAGGAACCTACCATTTGATTGACAGGTAATTTTTTTCTTATTTGTTATAGTTTATATATTATAACTATACCACTTGATTAATATATTTGTTTAATTGATAGGTTGACTCGTCTTGTTTTAACTCTTCCCGTCTCTACAGCAACAACGGAACGAGCATTTTCAGCTATGAAGCTTGTTAAAACAGCTCTTCGTAATAAGATGAAAGAAGATTTTTTAACAGATTCTATGGTCATCTACATTGAACGGGAGTTGGTTGAAAATATCGATAACGATATAATCATTAATGAGTTTGATTCTAAGAAGAACTGAAGAGCACAACTTCAATAATATTTTTTTATGATTTTGAATGTATTGAATATTGAATATTTTTATTTTATGTCTTCTACAAATTAATATTTACATACTTTTTATGTTAATATTTTTGAATAGCCCCATGTACTTTGAAAGTCTGGCTACGACCCTGGTTGGTATATGTTTTTGTTAGTGTCGATGGTTTGTTTATTCGTTTATTTATGATATAGTTTAATCATATATATCTGTGGAGGTCGTGGAGGCCGTTTGGTGTATGTATAATGTTGAGATTGCCCGTCGTACAGGGGAGGTACTGTCCGATTTTTGTCGGATATGCAGCCCCTCGGGGCGTGACATTAAGAGGGTAGTGAACTCGTCCGGATCACCAACACTTATTATCTCGTCATATTCTAATCTCGTCATATTCTAGCCGGAATCCGGTGAGATTGCAATTGCGGCTATTCTTGACGAGTTCAACGTGCTCTCAGGGTATAGTTTGATTCGCGGCGGCGCCAACCTTCTGTCAGTGGCCGGAGGCCGCCGGCGGTGTCCGATTGCCGATCGGGCATGTCGTCGACAAGGAATGATAATTATGAAATATGAAAATACTAAAATTTAGAGAGAAAGAATCTAGACTTTAAGTTATCTCGAGGAGATTAAAAGAGTCTAAATTGCCCGATTCTCCTCTCGACCAGTTAGCGATTTTCAATNATGTAGATGGGATCTATCCCTCCTATATGACGGGAGAGATATCATTGTCTTGATAGAGTGAGATCACTAAGTGCATGGTCATGCCCAAATAAGGCAATATGAGATATTGAGCTTATTTGATTATAGTGAGTCTACTTGGAGTTCAAGAACATAGATTGATTGGAGGATGACACGGTCTATGCTTCATAGAAGATCAATCTAGATATCGAGGATAGAAGGACGTTGTCACATATTGTGATGGTCACAATTATTAGTCACAATGGTGATGTTGGATCTCGACATTCTTGTAACTTGGGGTAGCAATGATGTGTTGCTAGATACCTCTCATTGCTTATGTCCTTAAATAGGTTTAAGGGCATTGCCAACGTTACAAGAACCTATAGGGTCACACACATAGAGCAATAGATGAAGAATAAGTCCATATGATGGACCGAGAGTAATGAAGTCAAAGTTTGACTTTGGCTAAATATGGAAAGTCCATAAAAGGCAAGTTTGACTTGACTCAAATTAGACAACTTGAGTTGTACTCGAGTTTGATCCAAGTGTTGGATGAATCTAATCATGGGAGAATAATGAAGTCAAAGTTTGACTTTGGCTAAATATGGAAAGTCCATAAGAGGCAAGTTTGACTTGACTCAAGCCACATCACCTTGACTTGACCAAGTGATGACTTGGCATCATCATCAAGGCTAAGTAACCTCCCCATTTTGAATTTTAAATTCAAATAAGGGGGTTATGGAAGGTGGTGGCCGGCCACTTATACACACAGTGGCGGATTCAAGGGGGTGCGAGCGTGTGCTCAAGCACCCCCTTGTTTTCAATTAATTAATATATAGTTTTTATATTAAAAAAATAAAGGCATATCATGACTTTTTAAACTTGTTAGAGTTTTTTGTAAAATTGACATTAAAACCTAGCGAACTCTTTTTTTTCTTTCGATCATGAATCTGATTCTTTTATCTTCACAACTCACAAGACAATTCCTCCTCCTCTTTATTTTCTCTTCAAACCAAAATCTTTAACCCTCTTGTCATTTACAAATCGCAAGAGGCAAAACCTCCTTATCATCTCTTAAAATCAAAAGCCTTGTTCCGTTGACGCCGACACGACAACGACGGTGACGACAACCGAGGAGGAAGAAAGAGAGCAGATTCGGATTGTGTTGTTGGCTACGCTCGTGAATAAGGTTTGATTTGCCACGGTGACGATGGTCGACGACAGCCGAGGAGGAAGAAGGAGAGCATATTCAGTATTCAGATTGTGTTGGTTGCTACGCCGGTGGATAAGGTTTGATTTATTTATTTATTTGTTTGGTTGCTCATATCCGTGAAGGACTTCATCTAAAGATTTCATTTTCTTAGTCGGCGGGATTAATATAGCATGAAATCATGTTCCTTATTTCATTTGATTCCTTATTTTATAATTTATACTTGGTAGTACTACAATTGTTACGTTGATTGCTTAAATTAATAATTTTGATGAATTGACATAGGTTATGGAGAAATTTTTAAAACGAAGTGTTGAGTCTTCTAAGAGTTCTAATGAAGAAAATAGTAAGAAAAAGCATCTCGCATTGAATTCAATCCGGATGATGTTGTTAGTGACCCAGGGCTACGCAAACCAATTGATGAATTTGCTATTTCTATTAGAGATCAGATTCGAAGAGAATATTTGATTAGAGGACCTTGTAAACCATTTGGTCATAGCTATCCCCAAAGACAATTTGGTAAAGAGCGTAGAAGTTTTCAAGTTACTTGGTTTAAAAAATTTTCATGGTTAGAGTATAGCATATCAAAAGATGCAGCTTTTTGTTTTTGGTGCTATCTCTTTAAAAATTCTCACAGAGGATGTCGAGTTGGAGATGATGCATTTACAAATTCAGGAATGAATAATTGGAAAAAAGCAATGGAAGTATTTAATACGCATGTTGGTGGTGTAGCTAGTGCTCACAATGATGCAAGAACACAGTTTGAGGCTTTTCAAAATCAACGACAAAGTGTGTCACATTTGCTACAAGCACAGGGGCATGGAATGGAGGTTGCATATCGCACTCGATTAACGGCAACTTTGGATGTTACACGCTTTCTTTTGAAACAAGGTTTGTCTTTCCGTGGACATGATGAATCATCGAGTTCCTCAAATAAAGATAACTTTCTTGAATTGATTGAGTGGTATATCCAAAGAAATGGCGAGGTTGCCAAGACAATGAACGAGAATGCCCCTGGAAACAATCAAATGAAGTCTCCAACAATTCAAAAGGATTTAACACGGGCTTGCGCAGCTGAAGTCACAAATGCCATTCTTAATGATATAAAAGACAACATATTTTCTCTTATGGTTGATGAGTGTCGAGACATTTCAGTCAAAGAGCAAATGGGTGTTGTTTTAAGATACGTGAACAAACATGGATATGTCATTGAAAGATTTCTTGCTATTGTGCATGTGTCTGATACTTCTGCTATTTCTTTAAAGAAGGCTATTGATGAATTATTTGCAAAACATAAGTTGTCATTATCAAGATTGAGAGGTCAAGGATACGACGGGGCTTCAAATATGCGAGGTGAGTATAATGGATTGAAGGCTCTTATATTGAAGGAAAATTCATCTGCAAGGTATGTCCATTGTTTTGCTCACCAACTTCAATTAGTTGTTGTTGCAGTTGCTAAAAGCAATCGAATTATAAGTGATTTCTTCCAATATGTTACTATGATTGTGAATATTACGGGTGCTTCATGTAAAAGAAAAGACAAGTTTAGACAACTTGAACATGATAGACTTGTAGAATGTTTGGAGAAAGGAGATATTGTTAGTGGAAAAGGGAAAAATCAGGAAATCAGTTTAAAATGACCAGGGGATACTCGTTGGGGTTCACATTACATGACTATTGTCCGTTTGATGTCTACATGGACTTCTGTTTTACAAGTGCTTGAAAATGTGTATGATGATGGTACTAATGATGATAATAGTGGTATCACCGCCAGTTTGATTGATAAGATGGAGAGTTATGAATTTGTATTTGTGATGCATTTGATGAAGTCTTTATTGGGAATCACAAATGAACTGTCTCTTGCCTTACAACAAAAGGATCAAAACATTGTACTGGCTGTCAGTTTGATCAAGACGATGAAAGTTCGATTACAAAAATTAAGAGAAGAAGGCTGGGAGAATTTTTTGGATATCATCAACAAATTTTGTAGTAATCATATGATCCCAATACCGAATATGGAAGAAAATATGAGAACTCGTGGTCGTAGCAGACGTAATGGGCAAATGATTACTAATTTTCATCACTATCGTGTTGAAATTTTTTGTGAGGTAATATTTCTAAATATTTTACTGAATTTTAATTTTCTAATAGTGTTTTTTTATTCACTGTTTATTTTTACAATATTAGGTTCTTGATATGATGGTTCAAGAGATGAATAATCGTTTTTCAGAATCAAGTACGGAGTTACTTACTTGCATTGCTTGCTTAGATCCGAAGGACTCTTTTTCTCAATTTGATATTAGTAAGCTACTCTGCCTTGCTGAACTTTATCCGGAGGACTTTTCATTGACTGATCGTATAATACTTGAGGATCAACTTGAGTCTTACATTCAAAATGTACGAGGTGAATTTTCTATGATTGAAGATTTGGGAAGTCTTGCTATAAAGATGGTTGAAACTGGCAAGAATATGATTTTTTTCATTGGTATATTGTTTGATCGAGTTAGCATTGGTTTTACCAGTTGCAACTGCTTCTGTTGAAAGGGTTTTTTCTGCGATGAAAATTATCAAGACTGATTTGCGTAATAGGATGGGAGATGAGTGGATGAATAACAGTTTGGTAGTATATATCGAGAAGGATATTTTTGGCACAATTGAAAATGAACAAATTTTACAACATTTTCAACAGATGAACACTCGTAGGATACAGTTGCCTCCTCTTGTTTGTATATCCAAACCCGATACGGGTAGTTCAAGTGTCAAAAAATAGTTATTTTATTGGTATGCACATACTTTTATATCTGTATCATTATCATTATCAATTCAGTACTTTTATCGTTTGATATCTTTATTTGATAGCATGTAATTTTTTTTTAGTTCTTTCATTGAGCACCCTTTAAAAGTTTTGTCTGGATCTGCCACTGTATACACACAAAATGAGTTTTTCTTGTGTGTGATTGATTCTTCTCCCAATGTGTTTTTGGTTTTTGGCTCTCCCTCTCCTCTCATCTTGCCGAGACCCAATCAAGTGCTAGCACACTTTTGGGCTCTCCTCTCCACTCTCTTGCTCGTGTGGATACTTCTAGAGGGTTGCTACTTTGCATCCTTGAGATCCGACACCAACCGAGGAGCGAGCGGGAATTGCGGGGCACGCATCGAAGGTAGTTTTCTCTTCTCTAAAAGATCTAGGTTGTAGATCGGTTTTGAAGCATGTAAACGAGCACTCGTAAATTTTTGAAATGGTTTTCTTCGCTCGGATCCTTTCTATTGGGGCTTTCGGGGTTTCCGCGACGCGAAAAAGTAGTTTTCGCGGCCCGAAAAACCCTACAAGTTTGACCTCAAGTGGTTTGACCTTGAAATTTGAATTTCAAATCCACGTTCAAACTTTTTCCCACCCAAGTTGTCCCCACTTGGATTTTGAATATCCCTCCCAATGTACAAGTTGCTCTTCCCAAGTACCCTCAACCTCAAAGCATTCACCCTCCTCTGACCTCGCCGGAGTCACCCCTTGGCCGCCCACCTCGCCGGAAAACCAGTAACCTCCCAAAACCTGTCCTCCAATTGCTGAAAAACAGAGCAGCGAAGAAAACCTGCATCCTCACCAACGCTTGAGTTCGACAGCACACCTTCTACGGCTCTTCCCAACCCTGTCACCGGACCCGGCACATCGTGGTTCTCGTCGGCGAGGAGGTCTATGTGATTTCTGCAGTTGATCTCCACCGAAAACAGAGCAATGGTCATCCCAAATTAGAGCAGATCCAGCCCCTGCCTCCTCTCCATCGTGTGAGCACCGCAGTCCAGGCTTCTGCTGCTCTCTTCCCCCCAATGTCTGGCCCTTCCGCCAGCAAACTTCGTGGTCCTCGATAGAGAGGTGATCTATATGATTTCTGCTTCCATTTGGCAAGAATCCCAGACTTAGCCTGCCCTTGTGTGACTTCAACCAAGCTGCTGGAAGACTGCTACTTCCTCGCTGTTACCTCTTGGAAGAAACACTGCATTCTCCAACGACGTTTGCCCTTCGTTTGAGGCTTGCCTCCCCTTCTTTCCTCCTCCCTCAGTCGTTCTCTGTGATGTATCTGTGGCTCTTACCAGGTTGGCTTGACCGGCCTTGCTCAACCAGAACAGCTCCGCCGCCAAGAAGCTGCCCCTTCTCATGGTTCCATCGGAGATGTGCTCCCACAGATCCTTCGCCACTCACCGTCTCCGGCAAGGGTGCCCAGCCAACCCGTGAGGAAATCCCAAGCCCCCACCTCCTATTTCCGTCCCTTCTCAAGCGAGAAGTGAGAGAGGCCTCTCTAAACGGGGTGGTAGAGGGGGAAGGTTGTTGGGAGCTCTCCATCGCCAGCATTGGGTGGCCTTCCGGTCTGTGGGGGCCCCTCCCCCACCGAAGCTGACTCCTAGGTGAGGAGCTCACTTCGCCGGAGAAGAAGGAGAGAGGGAGCCCTCACTTTTCTCTCTAGGAGTTCTAGAGAGAAGGTGGAGCTCCTCTCTCTAACTGAGAGCTCTTTCAACACACTGGGTATTTAGCATATATCAATGAGAGCCAAACTCCCTAAAAAGTATGGGGAAGGTTACCCTTGTGAGTATGGAATGCCAAAGGCACATCACAGGTACACTCTTCTATGGCGCCGGATCCTCTGTCCCGGGATAGAGCTGTCAAACGGGCCAACTCGTGGCGGGGCGGGTCGGCCAATGGCGGGCCGGCCATTTGGCAGGGCGGGGCGGGCCGGCCCGTCATCTAGGCGGGTTGGAAAATCCCCAACCCAACCCAATCCAAGGCGGGTCGTGGGTTAGGCGGGCCAACCCGCGGGCCCATCAAAATATTTTTAAAAAATTAAAAAAATTAAAAAACAATTCGTATATTTAGATTTCATCAATCAAATATATTAAGAAATATATTTTTTAAATACAAATGGATACAAACAAGTACTTATGTGATAAAAAATATTATTTTTTATTATAAAATAATAACAAAAAAAGATAATAAATTGTCATAAAACATAACTAACATGTTATTCTCAACCCGCGGGCCAACCCAAGCCCGTCGCGGGCCGACCAGTGCGGGCCGTGGGCCTAGGCGGGTTGGCCCACGGCGGGCTTGGGTTGCTTAAATTCTAATCCAACCCGCTTAAATTGATTGGCGGGGTGGGCCAACCCAACGGGTCCAACCCAAATTGACAGTTCTATCCCGGGATAGGCCCCTGTCCCGGGGTCCCGCTCGCCGGCGAGTCGTCCGATCGACGATCGGACACCACTAATAATTTTTGATTGTCGTCCCGAATAAGACGATATCCTCGGAGAATGGTGAATCGGTCGGAAATGTCGCATTGTAATTTCATCGGATTCGACGGTGAATACGGCAACATCACAATTGCGACGATACTCGACGGGCTCACTGTATCCCCAGGGTATAGTTTTGATCAGGACAGCGACCTCCGGCCATCGATGATATCCGATCATTGATCGGACGACTCGTCGGCGATTGCCGACGAGCGAGACAAAGGGACAGAGGCCGGATCCGGGACAGAGGATCCGACCTCCTCTTCTATGGAGATGAACTCTGATCAGCTTCACAATTCTCGGGATGATGATATATTAAGAACCAGGCTGATAAATGAAAAGAAAAAAAAATAGAGAAACAAGGTATCTATGATCAACTCCACCCGTGACAATTTAGTCATAGTCGGTCCTAAGTCTCGATGATAGATGAGGGTTGTATTAGATTGCTAGTTAGCATTAAGCTATAACAAATACTCAATGAATGTATTCATTAAATTATTCTGCTAATACTATGTTATTTTCGGAAAAAATGAGATATAAGACCGACTGTAATATCTCGATAATAACGGTTATATTTTCAGAACTCCAATATAATGTTAAATATATCATAGTTTGCGTTGCAAGCATACACAGAGCCACATATGGACTCTCTTGGACTATAGCTAATGAACTGCATCTATGTTAGAAAGCACATGTTGGGAAGAATTTTAATGAGTAAATAATTATTAGTGATCTGGTCGGATAGGTTTGCTGATTTGATCGGAAGCCCGGTCAGGTCCAGATTCGGTCTGGCAAAAATAGTCGGGCACGCTAGATATCAATCTAGCCTGAAGGATCAGAGTTCAAGGTTACTCAAGTTGGGTCCGGTCGGCGGTGGCCGGTCGGACGTCCTCGATCGGATGTCCCCAGCTGGGAGGGTTCAGTCAGGCGAAAGTAAAAACACGTGTCGGGCTCCCTTGAAAAAGAGGGCATCAAATGTGTCCAATTGTCTAGGCGGACGTACTCGACCAGCCGGTTGGGCAAGGCCGGCCAGCCGGTCAGTCTGGCTGGTACTAGGAATAGTTGAACTCGCTCGGGCCACTTGCTCATTCGAGGGTCGAGTGACCGAGCTTAGCCGAGTGATCAGTCTCGGTCGGTGGGGCAGTCCGTGTGGATCAGTCATTGCGCCTAATAAGATCGGCCTAGGTGACCCCACTGTCTCAATAGTGTAATCATGATCAGGCTTTTAAGATCTTTCATATCTTCTTATTATAAGAAAAAGACACCTGTCATAATCATATCCTAGCAGAGCATCAGACATTAATTGGGATAGAAGTGACAGCCTGAACAGACTCTCGGGAAGATCAAGGATGCCAAAGGATCAGGGTGTCAGTAGGTCAGTTTTTAATATGATAAGACAACCTTGACAAGATAGGGAGCTTCCTCCTCCCCCTATATAAAGCCCCTTGGGTGCTTCAGAAAAGGGATTTCGACTACTGCAATTTTCCTTCTCTACCTCTTGTGTTCTCGTTTTGGTCCGATTCCGACTCAATCCTGTTCTGCTAACCTTTGATCCCGACCCCGACCCATACGCTGCCGCAACTTGAGTCGTCTCGACCCGACTAAGTCATCTGCACGAGAGTCCTCTCCGCTTATCGACAGGATCATTTAGATAATATGACATCGAATTTAATCTAACATCCTTGTACAAATTAATTTTTAAAAAATTTCATAATTATTTTATTTAACTATTAATCAAATATAATACGTAATGAATGAATGAATTGAATTATTCAACACAAAGTGGAGTACAGATTTAAAATTAGATTGGGTCAAATAAAATTCATCGGATAGGTGCGAAATAAGAAATATATTGTCTAAATCGAAGTTGATTTGGATTTAATTTTGTAAATTACGACTAAACCAAATTAATTGGATTAAATCGGTTTGATAATTTAAAATGATAATGAAATTTATAAGAAAACATATTTTCTTTTTTTTTATACTCTTGTATGTTCGCAGTCTCGCTTCTACTATCTCACGTGCAAGCCTTCACACGTCTAACTTCCTATCTTCCTCTTCCTTTTCAAGGATGGATACACTTATCTACTATCTAGAACTATAGTCCAATAATTTTTTATTATTGTCAATACAAATTTTATTAGGTACAAACTAGATATGAAGTGAATTTGATTTGGATTTGATTTTGTAAAATTACGACTGATCCCGTCCTATCTTTGACATCATATAGGCAGCCAGCGTGGCAAACGACCTGACCAGTTTTGGGGTCCACGTCATTGTACGGGTAGCCAGCTTGACACCCTAGCCGGGCCCAGGGCCCCCGCCGGCCGGACGGGCTCAGGGCGGTTGGTTAGAATAAATATGGCGGTTCATCCGGCCGGTCAAGCCCGGCCGACCGCATTAAGGCTTACACGCCTCGTTTATCCGGGTATTTCCGCCCGGCCACATTAAGGCTTACATGCCTCGTTTATCCGGGTATTTCCGCCCGGCCACATTAAGGCTTACATGCCTCGTCTAGCCGGGTATTCCTGGCCGACCGCATTAAAGCTTACACTCGTTCATCCGAGTGCATCCGCCCGGCAGTCCTTTACACAGGCTTGACATCCAGTCGGGCGTGCCGTCCCTGTGTCCACTCGGGCACTCTCTCAGAGTCACCTTGGGATAAAGACAAAATGCACTTGCACCAGCTGCCGATAGCAGGCTGTCACCACTCGTGTGAACTGACACTCTCTGACCGGCGCCGCCTGTCCGAGATTTACAGAAACCTGTCTCTTTCCTCACATAAGACAAACAGTATACAACAAAGTGTTGGTTACAAATCAACATAACCATACCATATCCTCTGACCCTGTCAGAGAAGCCTGACACAGGTCGTACTCAAAACGACCTAACCATATCATATCTTCTGATCCTGTCAGAAGATCCTGACACAGGTCATACCCAAATCGACCTAACCATACCATATCTTCTGACCCTGTCAGAAGGTCCTGACACCTGTCAGAATTGGTCCTTTTCCCCGGCTATATAAGCCACTCCTCTCCTCATTCGCAGGTACGCACACATATACGCGCGAAACCTCTTGTCTTCAGTGCTTCATTATTTTCCTTGTTCATCGGAGTGCTGACTTGACCGTCGGAGTGCCTTGCCGGGACGTCTCCCGGCTAGGTTGCTAACGGTCATCTTCCTCCCCAGGTCCACCTCCATCCGGTCGAGGGTTCATCCGGCGGCACCTGCTTCCTACCATTCGAAGGACACCCTACGCCCGCTGCCATTCTGCGCGAGGACATCCAGTCATCGTCCACGTCACGCCTCTACACCGTCATCCGGTTGCGGCTCCATCACGCTCGGCGACAGGATCAATTTGGCGCTAGAAGGAGGGCTTTGCTGCCTGATCGAGAGCGAAGAATGGAAAACCCCAATCCACTGACGGTTACTCTTTCGCCAGAAGAATACGAATTGCTGATGGCTGTCCGGACACAGAAGGCACAACAATCGCATCCGCCAACCGGTAGTCAGGGAGCCCGGCTCCCTGGGCCCTCTATACGGGGAAATGTGGAAGGTATGGCTGTTCAGCCCGACCCCTTCATTCCTAAATTTCCCCAAGCACTTTTTAGGAACGAGGCCCAATCGGCCCCGACCGAAGCTTCAGCGTCTAGCCGGGCACATCAGGCGCGCCCCGATAAAGGGAAGGGGTTGGCCGACCCAGTGGCGGCCCGCCCGACTCACAGTCCTTTCTCTCCACAAATTCTTGGGGACCCCGTTCCCAAGCATCTGCGATTCTTCACCATGCCTGAGTATTCGCGGGCCAGCGACCCCGAGGAACACGTCATGAAGTTCGAAAGCGCCGCCCGGCTGCACCAATACCCGGAGGGCGTCAAATGCCGCGCTTTCCTGACAACCCTCTCCGGGCAGGCTCAACGATGGTTCGATGGACTCCCGGGCGGATCAGTCGGGAGTTTCGCAGAAGTTAAGCGGCTGTTCCTGCAACATTTTGCAAGCAATCGGAGGCATCATAAGACCAGCCTCAACTTGTTCTCGCTGAAGCAAGGTCCGAAAGAATCACTCCGGGCCTACATCCAGAGGTTCAATGGAGTAGCTATCGAGGTGCCCAACACCACGCCCGAAGTGCTGATCGCCGCCTTCTCACAAGGGCTTCAAGAGGGTGATTTCTTTCGATCCCTGATCAGGAAACCACCGAAGGATTTCGACAGCCTACTCGGGAAGGCTGTTAAGTATATCAACGTAGAGGAAGCGCAAGCCGCCCGGAGGAAGGAAGTAATAGTTAGCCCACAACCCGCACCTCAACACAACAGATCGCCAGGAGGACCGATTCGCAGTCCCCGACCGGCTGATCGGCCGGGAATGAGACCCCAGCAAGTGCAGGTGGCACAGGGGAAATGGCCCAACCGATTGGCACCGTATTGTGCGTTTCACCAGTGCAACACGCACAACACGGAAGACTGCCGAGCGGGCGGCAGAGCTCGGACCCCACTCGGCAGGGGCCAAGGACGACAAACCCCGCAGGGGCGTGGGCGCGGTCAGGGAGCCACAGCCCAACAAAGACAAAGGCATGATACCCCCGCCGCTCGGCAATTGTTTCCTCAGCCCGAGCAGGAAGAGGCGGAAGAACTTGACGAAGATCAAGCAAATCACCAGAACGCCGTCCGAGGAGGCGTCAATGTGATTTCCGGCGGCCCGACCGGAGGCGACTCCAACCGAGCCAGGAAGACGCAGGTGCGCCGACTGGAAATTCACCAAGTCGGAGTCAGCACCTCTCAAGCTCAAGGGCCCCAAATCAGCTGGGGGCCACAGGATTTACAAGGATTGGAGGTGCCGCACGACGACCCGCTGGTCATCACGGCTGTCATCGCCAACTACGAAGTCCACCGCACCATTGTGGACACCGGCAGCTCGGTAAACATTTTATATAAACGAGCTTTCGATCAACTGCAAATTGACTTATCGCAGCTGGAGACGGTGGCTACTCCCCTGTTCGGATTTACGGGGAACGAAGTACGGCCGATCGGACAAATACGGCTAGCCGTCTCACTTGGAGAAGAGCCACTCAAGAGAACCCGGTGGACCACGTTTCTGATTGTGGATGCGCCAGCTGCCTACAACGCCATCCTCGGTCGACCAGCTCTCAACGAATTCAAAGCGGTAGTCTCCACCTACTACCTCAAGGTGAAGTTTCCGGTCGGCGACAGGGTCGGCGAGGTA
>JAGFNQ010007800.1:0-40065 GCA_024364735.1 Boesenbergia rotunda | reverse complement strand
GGTAATCGCATACCACCCGGACATCTTCCAGCTTCTGGTCCTTCACCTGACTGGCATCAACCACATATGCTAGAAATCCAGTACATCCTTTGTCTAACATTTTCTGAGCTTGGAGAGTTGATAAATATTTCCCGGTCCTCTTCCTTGACTCTCCGATGAATTCGAACCTAGAACCTGCCTCAGGTCGAAAGACCACCTTTCGCTTACGGCACTCAATAGAAGCACCGTATTTATCCAGGAAATCCATTCCCATTATAACATCATAATCTTGCATGTCGAGTACTATCAGATCGCAGTGAAGTTCCCTTTCCGCGATTCTGACCGGCACCGCACGCAGTACATGAGTGGATGTCATTATTTCTCCGGAAGGTAGGGTCGTTAAGAACCTGCAGTCTAACACTTGCGGAAGCCTATCTATCTTCTTGGTATATGCACAGAAATGAACGAGTGCGTTGCCCCAGTATCAAATAATGCAGTAGCATACTGACTGGAAATAAGTATCTGACCTGTGACAACCGTAGAAGCTTCCGCAGCGTCCTCCTTGGTAACCGAGAAAACCCTGCATTTGTCACTGTTGGGGAGGCTTCCAACATCGGGGTCCCTTCCAGCTCGGCTGGCATATAGTGCAACTTGCTGGTGCACCCTGGTACTGCGCCAGTGGTTGGGGAGAGGCCTGGTTCTTTGTAGGGCAATAAGCTGCCATATGTCCTTCCACCCACAGGTGAAACACCGGTTCGTACCCTTGCGGCATTCCCCGGAGTGATTCTTCCCCATGTCGCGCATGGGGAAACCTTGGTCTGTTTATTTGCTGGGCCCCCTTGAGAGTTGTTCCATGACTTCCGTTTACCACCTTGATCCCCTTTCCCGCCAACGTGGTTGCTCTGGGACCTTTGTCCTCCTAAGCGGTCATTAACGGAAAGATCATTAAGGATAATGAGAGAAAGAACCGAGGATTCCGGTGTGAGCTTGATTCTTACTTTCATTCATCGCTTTCCGTTGCTGATTGATATTGTTCAGATAGTGCTCAGTGAGCAGGGCACTACTAAACAGTTCCTCGGCGGTCTGGGGCCTGCTAACTCCGCCAGCCACATTCAGAGCTATTTCAGGCCGCAACATTCTTAGCATAAGTCGGACCCTCTCTTTCTCGGTACGGACCAACTCAGGGCACAGTCGAGCCAGTCAATTGAATTTCTTCACGGCCTCATTGACCGAGAGATCGCCCTGCCGGAATTTCGTGAATTCGTCGTAGTGTTTGTTCGTGACCCGCATGTTGAAGAATTCTTCGAAAAACTCCAATTCAAAATCTGCCCACGCCATCTGGTCCACCGGTCTCTTGGCCTTAACTCTTTCCCACCACATTCTGGCATCCCCAGACAGGCAGAATGACGCACACTTGATCTTCTCATGCTCAGACCAGTCCAGCAGCTCCAGGGTACTTTCCATCGTCTTGAACCATCCCTGGGCGTCCCAAGGTTCGCCAGCACCCGAGTAATTCTCTGGTTTCAGCCTTAACCACTGGATCAGGTAAGCCTCCTGTCGTGCCACAGTGGTCGAGCCCGGCGGAGGAGTGTGCGTAACCGTAGGCGCCACAGGTATAGCAGTCTGGTTCACTGGTGGAGTAGTAGAAATTTCCTGTTGGTTCATCAAGGTATTAATGGTCTGCTGCTGCTCGGTGACTTGGCGCTGAAGTTGGGTCACTAATTCCATCAGATCAGGCGATGGGGTTGCCTCGTTAAGTCGGTTACTCTGTCTTCTAGCCATGTTTTTCTTCACCAAAGACAAGTATGGTCAATATCAGTTTCTTTTCTACCCCTATATTATTCTAATATTTAATTCCTAAAAGAAAATAAGGTATCATTCATCGTTACATATCGTAACGTACTTTTCATCATAAGCATCATTCATACTTGCATATTCTAGAACCATAAAACATTCTAAAAGTGCTTACTACTATAAGATATGTAAAGAGGTACTTACTTGGAAGCGGCAGGACAAGGGCTTGATGTGTGTGTAGTGAGATGGTTACTGCTCTGATACCAACCTGTAACGCCCGCTTTTTTTTTCTTTCTATTAAGCGGCGTTACGTTAACATACCTAGGGCATGTAGACATCATAAGGCAGCGGAATAAGACTTTTAGACTTATACATACATGCCCTACTACCATTCTTATCATAATGACATGGAAACTCGGCATATTGCCTTCATACTTAAACATCATATCATGTCATACTTAACATCGCATCATAGAGTTCCATAAGTCATTATTCAAGCATTCAACCATATAAGTAACCAAAGTAAAGTTCTAGCATAAACGATAAACATATGATTTTCTGAGCCAAGTCACTACCACACACATGCGTTCTTGCCCTCCTGCTACCTCCTCATTGTCCCCTTGAATGATCTGCGGTATAAGGAAATAAGACTATAAGCACGCAAGCTTAGTAAGACTCTTTCCTACTCACAAAACCATTCGTCATTTCATAATGAGCACATGAAACATTAACATACTTGGTGCTCTACTTAGAACATAACAACTTGAATCACTTATCATATACTTGACATGGCATGAACATAAACATAAGTGAACATTCCTATCATGGCATGAGACATGGCGTAAACGTAAACATAGTAAACATTCTAAGCATGGCATGCTACATGACATAAACATAAACATAATAAACATCCCTAGCATGGCATAATACATGGTATATACATAACATAATAATCATTCCTAGCATGGCATAATACATGGTATAAACATGTCTATAAGGTGTAAACCAACCTGTATGGCATAAACATAGGCATACTTCCTATCATAGCATATGAGCATCCTCTTAACATAATCATGACATAGATCATTTACTCTCATGCATATTTCTTAACATGAAGCGTAAGCATAAAACTCTTATCAGCATAGCATAATGCATAACATGAATGAATGCATGAGTGGAATGCATATACATAAGGATGCTTAACTTTTAAAACATACTTTTAAATGTTTAAACATAATCATCATATCATTGGGGTCCCCGGCTTGTACCACATACATACATCATAGCGCGCATCCCTAGCAAGTCCGAGGTAGCGAGCCCCGACCTACTAGGGTAAGGACAGCATAGTCGGTAGTCCCCGAACCGAGGCGTTCTTAAGGAGCCCATCCCTGTTGCACAGCTCCGGTAGTGCCAGAACCGTGGACAGCATAGTCGGTAGTCCAGAACCGGGGCGTTCTTAAGGTGCCCATCCCTTGGACCCATACTTCGGTCCGGTACAAGCCCATTCATAAAGTAAAATACTTTTCATGTTTCATCATTCATAAGACATTCATAGCATAACCATGTTACATAAGCATGACTTAACACATGCTTGTCCTTTCATTGTTCATACTTATTGCATAGCATCATGATGCCTGGAAGGCATAAGCATTATCTTCATTCATAAACATGGTATGCATCTTCTTTCATTAACATGGCATGCATCATTCTTATCATAACATAAACATAACATACTTATCATGGCATCGTTCTCATCATGAACATAAATATAACATAGTTATCATGACATCGTTCTTATCATGAACATAAACATAACATACTTATCATGGCATCGTTCTTATCATGAACATAAACATAACATACTTATCATGGCATCGTTCTTATCATGAACATAAACCTAACATACTTATCATGGCATCATTCATCATGAACATACCCAATAACATAGCATGGTTCTTAACATAACATGAGTATATAACATAACATGGTTCTCTACATAACCTAAGCCTACATAGGTAGGACTTCCATAAACATGCTACCTACTATCCAAGTGCATGGCATAAACATAAGACATTCATAATAAACCCTAGTAAGCATGGCATCCAAATCATAACATACAACATAAAACATGGTGCTTAAAGTTAGGGTTATAGGTAACATGAGTTCTACCACATGCTTGGACCTATATACATATATATATACTTCATGATAAGCATAAACCATCATTCATTGAACCTTAACTCCACCCCAAACCCTAAATATATGGCTTGGCCGAAACCTATAGGGAGGAGTTCCATCAATTCCATAAACATGTAAGATAGCATAAGGTAAAGGAACAACCATACATTACCTATAAGACCATAGGGAGCCATTAGGGCTCATGATTAGGGTTAACCCTAACCTTTAGGCCCCCTTCCTAGGGCTGGCCGAAACCTAATAAGACATGGGTGCATTGAAAAATTCCATTAACATCCCCAATCAACCATTAAACATTCACCATTCCATACCATAGGGTCATTAGGGCCCTTACTTGAGGTAAGCCCCTAACCCTTGGCCCTAGGCCCTTCTTGGCCGAACCCCATAAGGTCACAAAATCTTGTAAAAATCTCACATAAATCCCTTCCACCTCCCTTTGTACCATAAGGGTACACAAGATACATGAGTGAAGGGTTAAATCCAACTCTAGCCATGAAAATCCCTATAATGGTACCCAACCCTAAGGGGTCTTAGGGTACTCCAAAAATTCCCATAAATTATATTTATTCTCTAAACATCATGAGAACACCTTAGAAAGCATAATCAAGATTTTTAACATCATCATGGACCCCAAAACCTTGGTGGCCGAAAGTCATAAGGGTCTAAACATGATTTTTCTCAACATCAAAACCCAACACCAAACCTTATATTATGCTAAAAATCATGAAAATCATAAGGAACTATTATACCACAGGTGAGGGAGTCTTACCTTGGTTGATCTTGATTTTTAGACCTTAAAAGAGAAGAAAATTGCAAATCCTTTGGACACTTGAACCCCTTTGCCCTTGTAGCCTTGGAAAACCTTTAGATCTTGGTGATGAGACCTTCTTGTGGAGTTTTCCAAGGGAGAACCTCTCCTTGAGGTTTCGGCTAGGATGAGGGGAGGAGGATGAAGAAAATGCAATTGATGGAAGGAAGAAGTAACTCCCAAACCCCCCTCTTTATAACTCATCAAGGAGGCAAATGAAGAGTCTCTTCATGACCCTTCATCTTCTTCGAAGCCTTAACCTATATCCACTTCATTTTCTCATTGAAATCCCTTGCTAGGTGAGTTGGTTAAAGCATACATGGTTGTACAAGAGGTCCAAGGTTCAAATCCTTGGTCCATGCACTAATTTTTCTATTTTATTATTATTTTTATTTATTTTCTATAAATTTCGAAAATCCCTTAAAAATTCCCCCATAATTATGTAAATATTTCTCCTTAAAACCCCTTTATATTTATGCTAATTTTCACCTAAAATCCACCAATAATTATGGTACTAAAAAGCCCATATAAGGCCCATTAGTGCCCTTTTCCCCAATTTAAATGAGAAAACATGGATTTTCTAGTCCAAAGTTCGCATTAATATTTCTAGGTCCCTCAGAAAATTATCTAGACATGCTTAATATTTTAAGAAAATATTAAGAGAATTTTCCGGGTCGTTACACTAAGCTGTCTTGGTTCTGACTTTGGGTCTCCCAAATGGAACTCTAGGTCGAACCGACGCCTAATGTTCCCTCCTACGGGGAATGCGCCCTCACCTACTCCTCTCGGGAGAATTTACCATTTTGCCAACTGGCTCCTCCGGTTGGACTTTTGCCCAGCTTCACTCACCAGGTCTTCGGTGCCTAGTCCTCGACCAGGTCTTAGTGCCCAGCTTCACTCACCAGGTCTTAGTGCCCAGCTTCACTCACCAGGTCTTATTGTCCAACCTTACGTTAGGACTTAGTTGCCCAGCCCGCGGCCAGGACTTAGTGCCCAATTCAAAGAACCAGGACTTAGTGTCTAGTGTACCTAGGACTTTCCTGCACACTTAATAAGCTTGTTAGATCACAACCAACTCTTAACTTCTGAACCCTTTGCCATTATCAAAACATAGGTTCGACTTTGGCTCTTCCGGCACCAACACATATAAAGAAATTCATGTCTTTCAGTATACACATCTTACACAGGGTATGTATTTTGCTTAAATGGTGGCATTGTAAGCTGGAAGAGTTCGAAGTAGGACATGGTCGCAGATTCTACAAAAGAGGCCGAGTATATTGTTGTGTCTGGTGCAGCAAAAGTGGTTGTTTAGATCTGGATGTTCATTATAGAGGTTGGTGTGGTTCCTAGTATAGCAAACCCGATAGACCTCTATTATGACAACAATGGGGGTATTGTATAGGTTAAGGATCCTCGCTCTCATCAGCGGACCAAACACATACTTTAACGCTTCCATCTCATTCGAGAGATCATCGATAGAGGAGATGTGAGGATTTGCAGAGTACCCATTGATGCTAACATCGCGGATCCTTTGACTAAGGCTTTGGTACAAACGAAGCATAATGGTCACACTAGGTCACTGGGTATTAGATATTATAGTGATTGACACTAGTGCTAGTGTGAGATTGTTAGTAGGAGCCCTAAAGCCAATATGTGATAATTGACTAGGGACCTTTGGTATCATTTTCTATCATTAATAAAGACATTTTTAGTTATTATGCTTACTTTATATTTGTGCCAAATAACTAAGTATAATAAAATCCTTGTGTAGTAGGTTTTTATCTACATCATATCGATTGGTTAAATCGATAGTGAGAAGATGTAGAGAACACTACATTAAATCATTCCTTGTCAAGCATTAATATTCAAGGACAATATTACTGCATAGAGACTAGCTTTTAGATCAATTGATGACTTGAGCTCACAAGTCATGGATATATGATATCAAGTTGACTCATGGGTGTACATTAGAGAATGTATACTGAATTGACCCGCCATGAGAAAGATTCATAGATTGTGATATAAGTGTCATAAACATTCTCATATGATTATTAGTATTAACAGTCCTTAAACTTGAAGTCACTACAGTTCTCAATGCACTACATATCAACCACTTACAACATCTCTCAAAATGCATGCATGTATCAACAACTTCACTCTTGAGATTCTCTAATAAAGATATCAAATGAGTATATATCAAGAAAATATTCTTTTTTTTTCATCACTAACAAAATCTCGAATGCTTGAGGATTTTTTTTTTCACATAGGGAGATTTTTTTTTCATTTTTTTTCTCTTTTTTTTTCTCTTTTTTTTCATCTTTATTTTTTCTATCTCTCTTTCTTTTTTTTTTTTTACATAGAGAGATTTTAATTTTTTTTCACAAAGAGAGATTTTTTTTTCACACAAGCATTCGTCCATACACACTTGTCTCGCCCCCCCCCCCACACTTAAAACTTGAGCGTCTCGCGAAACTACTAAATATGTATCAAAGCATGATAACATCTCAAACTTACAATAATAGAGGCTAATAATAGACAAATAAAAATGTACTCATCATGCAATCACCCCATGCTTTCATCGAATGCTCAAGGAAAGAATAAGCTAACAAAGATATGACAGTGATAATCTAGTGACAATGAGAGGATCTGAAAGACAATGAAACATAAAGATAATAGGTGAAACGCTCACTAGTAACACTAGCAAAGTAGAGGAAAACTAAGAGTTCAACAAGAAAGGTTGCCTCTATCATATTCATGTAAGCTTATGCTAATGTAATTTCAAAAAGAATCAAAGCAAGTTCTAGAGTGTCAAGTATCACAAATGCTATCACACATAAGAGGATTAAGGATACGCATGGCAATATCCTCACTAGGTGATCAATAAAATGTCATGCTTAATCCAACAAGATAGAGTCCATCACCATAACAAATGACTAAATGCAATTAATGTCCCCAAGCATACCAAGGAAACCAAAACTCAATAATCAGACTTAACTATCTTTTATGATTCTCAAAGCATAATAGAGGAGCATGTAAGGAGATACAACTAGAAGTCAAACAAGGTTTATTCAAGACCAAACAAAATGCAGAATGAGGAAAACATGAATGCAAGGTATAAAAGCAAACAAACATGCGAGTATAAACATAAAAAAAAATAAGAAAAGGAAAGTAAAGGAACAAACTCCCCTTTATTCCTGGAGGCTGGAGATGTTCAGGTAGTGGTGGAGATGTTCAGGTGGCCGAAGGCGATTGAGGTGCAAGATCCACTTAAGAGAGTGAGTGCTACTAGTCAAAATAAAAACAACTCCTCCCTCTTGATGCTTTTTGGAAGTTCTTCCAGGAGGTTGGAGTCTGTTCAGATGGAGCACCCACTCCAGAAGTCTTCGGGACCCTGCAAAACCATGTAATACCTCTCTCAAGCGTGCAGGGTAAGAAAGAAATGTAATATCGTCGATCTCTACATAAAAAGAATCCAAAAATGCATCACTGCCAATAAAATCAATGTTGGGTACCTCTATCAGTTTTTCACTGTCAATATCTGCATATGATGTGTCAAGTAATTGATCAGTACCAATAAAATCAACACTAGGTACCTCCATAGAATTTTCACAATCAATTTCTAAATAAGATGTAGCAAGACATGCATCACAACTAATAAAATCAACTTTAGGTACCTCTATTAGATTTTCACATGCAATTTCTACACAAGGTATATCAAGAAATGTGTCACAACCAATAAAATCAATCTTGGGTACCTCCATAAGTTTTTCACATTCAACTTCAGCATAAGATATAGCAAGAGATTCATTATAATAAACAACATCAATTTCAGGCTCTTCTAAAAATTTTTCATAATCCATATCCACAAAAGATGTATCAAAAGATTCATCATAACAAACAGCATCAATTTGGGGCACTTCTAAAAAAATTTTACAATCCATATCCACAAAAGATGTATCAAGGGATTCATCATAACAAACAACATCAATTCTAGGTGCCTCTAAAAATCTTTTACAATCAATAAAATCAGTTTGAAACACCTCTATGCAATCTTCAGAAGAAATAGGAGGAATACTTACCTGATCTTGCTGAAGAATACCTGGAGGTTCTATAAGAGTAGATGTAATTATTAGTTCCTCCTGGTAATGAGCAATCTCTTCTTCAGGTTCAGGTTCTGGTGGACACTCAACTAAAACAGGTGATCCTTGGGTTCTTGCTTCCACCATGCAAGTCCCTACACTTTCTGGTTCATCCTCTGAATCTTCTAATGTACCAGTCAATTGTGGTGGTCCCTGGGGCTTAGTGCAATCCCCTACACCAACGCCTCTTTCGATGTCTTGAAGCCTTTGTTGCTTTTGATGATATTGTAGAACTTGTTGAAACATCTCCTCCATTCTTTGTTGTTGAGCCTCATTCTCATTAGGATTCTCAAAGCCTCCATGATTGGTGTGGAAATCCTGTTGGTCTTGAAATGTAGAATAAGGCTGCTGAAGACCAAGAATTGGCTGTGAATTCTGAAATTGAAACTGTTGGGGCTGCTCAAATGGTTGAATGGGTTAATTAAACTGCTGAAGATTGGGTTGATAGCAAGGATGATGTTGCTGGAAATTATTGTTCTGAAAATTCTGGAGTTGGGGCTGACATTGTTGATTGAATTGCTGAAATAGTTGGGGCTGAAAATTCTGAGTGCCTTGCTGAAAATTCTGACCTTGAAATTGGAAATCTCGCTGATATTGTTGAAATTATGGCTGAAAAAACTGATTTGTTTGCTGAAAATTCGAATAAGGCTGTTGATAATTTGAATTGAACCCTTGCTGAAAATTCTGAAATTGTGGTTGAAACTGCTGTGGTGGCTGCTGGAATTGTTGTGGTTGCTGGAATTGTTGTAATGGTGGCTGGTAAGTAGATGAATGCCTGTTGGTTATTTGTTGATTCACATGATTCACCCAAAACTTTAACTCTGACAGTGCACTTGTGATCTCTTTATAGTCCTCTGGTGAAAACATTTTGATCTTGCAGCCCTGTCACAAATCAAACAAGAAAAATGACAGCAACCGTATACAAAAGATAAAGCAATCAAAAATAGAATCAAAAGATATAATTATCATGCACCACTACATTCCTCGGCAACGTCGCCAAATTTGATGACCGTTTCTGTCGTGTTACTGTTTCAAATACAATTTAAGTACCGAATTCCTCTAAACTAATGTAGCATAGAGTAACTCGAGTCGTCTCCCAACGAATGTAGTTGGTACAAGATAAATCTCATGATCGTAGTTTATTGCTTTTGGATTTTGGATATGAACTGGGTTTTGGGTTTGAACGTTAATACTACGAAAAGAAATGACAAAGCAGGTATGAAATCTAGCCTAATTAAGGAAAGACAGTACAGATAATGAAATCTAATTTAGCCTGACTACAATTACGGTAAAGAAAAGAACAACTTGGAATAAAGCAGTAACAAAACTAAACATGGAATAAAACCTACAACATTAAAGAGATTTAATCTAACCTAACTTAAGTGCAATAAAATGAAGACATGAAATTGAAAACAATGGAAAGAGCAATACCGAACAAAAATTAAACAACTACGAAACATCATAATTGAAAGTTTTGTTCTAAGAAACATTTAACCAAACACATAAGAGGCATACTAAAATTTGCTTCAAGAACATTCAAATTGTACTAGGGAAAATTCGTCCAATACAAACATTCAACAATTATCCCAAGTATTCACCAATTAAGAACAATCACATTCAAAACCAATTGAAACATGTAATTAACCCAAGAAGTATTTGCTGTGAAGAGGAAACTTCCATGAAGAAGCTGAAGCAATCAGCAACTTGAAACACGCCACTGGATCAAGCTGCTGTGAAGAATTGCTGAAAAGAATCAATTGCTGGGAAGGTGATCTACTGGTTACTGACTCAGAAAATGGAATTGAATTCGATTCTGGAAAATAAAGCTGCTGGGAAAACTACTGCCGGTATTGGAGCAAGGAAGAACTGAGAAAAAAAATGGAGAAGAAGCTGCGAAGGAAAATGGAATTGCTGTGAGGTAGTTGCTGATGAAGGAACTGCCGGCTGCTGGAAATTGAAGCTGTGAAGAACTTAATTGAAGGGGATCTGCTGTAAAGGAAAAACTGAGAAGATGAAATCTGATATCTAGAAAACGAAATCTGCTGGAAGTAAATAGACTGTAAAATGTGTAAAGGAAATGGATCGCCGGCGGTGGATCGGAATGGAGATGACGGTGAGGAGATCAGCTAGGGTTCGGAACCCCCAGAGCCCTAGCTTGTGGTGGTGGTGATGAAAGTGCTGCGACGGCTGCGTTCGGCTACGTTCGGCTTGAGCTTGGAACCCCCAAAGCCCTAGCTTGTGGTCGCCGGTGATGAAAATGGAGGAAAGTTCTCTCCGAACCCCGAAAGAGAAGAGATGGAGCTCCGGCCGGCTAAGATTCGAAACCCCCTAGCCCTAGCTTCGTGCAATGGCCGGAGATGGTGGTGGATGAAGAGGAAGGTGAGTCGCCTGCGTGTGATGGTGTGTGGCCAATCGATGCCCTAGGTCGCGCGTCTCTGCTCCCTTTTGTGCTCTTGGCTTCAGCGATCGGGTTTGGTCAGCCAAACCAGCTTCGGTTCAGTCAATCAGCCAGCTTCAGCTTGAGTCCGATTCACCTAGCTCGGGTTCACTCCAGCAGCCAAGCCAGTTCGTGTTTGATTCAGCCCAGCCAGCTCACAGCTCAGCTTGAGTTCGGTCCTTTGGTTCAGCCAGCCCATGTCTGGTCCAACACTGGTTCAGTCCAGTTTCAGCCTAACCGGATTTGGTTCAGTCTTGGCTTGGGTTGGCCCAGCTCAACCGGATTTGGTTCAGCTTTATTTCAGCTTTGGTTTGACCCAGCCTCAGCCCAGAACTCACATCTCAGAAGGAATTTAACAACGGACGGCTGAGATCGATTTGACTTCATCCAACGGTCAGATCTCTTCAGATCTGAACCAAACTTCACAGATCTCAATCAATGGTCCTGATCTACCTGTCCCCAGCTCAGATTAACTAGATCAGTGGTGGATGGTCCAGATCTTCCTTTTTCTTGAATGGATGGTCTAGAACATCTTGAGCTCGATCCAACGGTCAGATCACTTCTGATTTGGCTGAAATTTTCAGATCTTGATCTCTGGTCATGATTGATTCTATCTTGGACTCGGATCGACCAGAAGTTGACCGATGGCTCAGATCTAGCCGTTCTCTAGAATGGACGGCTCTTATTAATCCGATGTTTGATCCTTTTGATCTGGATCCAATCCTGACTCAAGTCTGACCCAATTTGATCTAGGTCCATGATCAATTGAAGCCTACAAAATGATATTCAAATTTAGTGCCAAAAATATCGTAAATATACAAAGATTAGAATTAAAAGCCAAAATAGGGGAAATACATGAAACCTAATACAATTGCAAACTTAAGTATATAAAATGTGGATCAAACATGGATTTTAGAGCCGAAAATAATCAACAAAATGATGGTTATCAACTCTCCCACACTTATTCTTGCACGTCTCGAGCAAGTCAACAAAACTAAAAGAAAACAACATATCTCCCAAACATTACATCCCCTATCAATACTTAAAGAAATAATAAAAGAATGATACTTAGGATCATCAAGTCTCAAGCATCCATGTAGTTATGGTTCCAAATCTCACATAAGTAAAAAACATGGTAATTTCATCAACTTGAATAAACTATGCATGACAAAAACCTCACAAGATGGATATAAGCACTAATGCTCACAAAAATAACAAATATGGAAGTGGAGTTCTCTCAAAACATTCATGACATTGCACTACCATATGCTTGCTTATCTTCTACTTCTCCACTACTATAACATTAAGTACACAAATCAAGAGGACTTTTCAATGAATAATAATGAAACCAAGTGCTGACAAGAAAACAAGAATGGTAGATAACAAAGAAGATCATAGAGAGCATGAAAGAAGATAAAGAGAATATGAGAGCATTGGGGTAATTAACATGATGTATACAATCAAACAATAGGCCAAAATAAATAACTCAATCAAACCTCCAACACTCAAAATTATCCTTTCACATTCTCAATGCACTACATATCAACCACTTACAACATCTCTCAAAATCCATGCATGTATCAACAACTTCACTCTTGAGATTCTCTAATAAAGATATCAAATGAGTATACATCAAGAAAATATTCTTTTTTTTTCATCACTAACAAAATCTCGAATGCATGAGGATTTTTTTTTCACATAGGGAGATTTTTTTTTCATTCTTTTCTCTCTTTTTTTTCATCTTTATTTTTTCTATCTCTCTTTCTTTTTTTTTACATAGAGAGATTTTCTTTTTTTTTCACAAAGAGAGATTTTTTTTTTCACACAAGCATTCGTCCATACACACTTGTCTCCCCCCCCCCCCCACACTTAAAACTTGAGCATCTCGCGAAACTACTAAATATGTATCAAAGCATGATAACATCTCAAACTTACAATAATAGAGGCTAATAATAGACAAATAAAAATGTACTCATCATGCAATCACCCCATGCTTTCATCGAATGCTCAAGGATAGAATAAGCTAACAAAGATATGACAGTGATAATCTAGTGACAATGAGAGGATCTGAAAGACAATGAAACATAAAGATAATAGGTGAAACGCTCACTGGTAACAGTAGCAAAGTAGAGGAAAACTAAGAGTTCAACAAGAAAGGTTGCCTCTATCATATTCATGTAAGCTTATGCTAATGTAATTTCAAAAAGAATCAAAGCAAGTTCTAGAGTGTCAAGTATCACAAATGCTATCACACATAAGAGGATTAAGGATACGCATGGCAATATCCTCACTAGGTGATCAATAAAATGTCATGCTTAATCCAACAAGATAGAGTCCATCACCATAACAAATGACTAAATGCAATTAATGTCCCCAAGCATACCAAGGAAACCAAAACTCAATAATCAGACTTAACTATCTTTTATGATTCTCAAAGCATAATAAAGGAGCATGTAAGGAGATACAACTAGAAGTCAAACAAGGTTTATTCAAGACCAAACAAAATGCAGAATGAGGAAGCAAAACATGAATGCAAGGTATAAAAGTAAACAAACATGCGAGTATAAACATAAAGAAAAACAAGAAAAGGAAAGTAAAGGAACAAACTCCCCTTTATTCCTGGCGGCTGGAGATGTTCAGGTAGTGGTGGAGATGTTCAGGTGGCCGAAGGCGATTGAGGTGCAAGATCCACTTAATAGAGTGAGTGCTACTAGTCAAAATAAAAACAACTCCTCCCTCTTGATGCTTTTTGGAAGTTCTTCCAGGAGGTTGGAGTCTGTTCAGATGGAGCACCCACTCCAGAAGTCTTCGGGACCCTGCAAAACCATGTAATACCTCTCTCAAGCGTGCAGGGTAAGAAAGAAATGTAATATCGTCCATCTCTACATAAAAAGAATCCAAAAATGCATCACTGCCAATAAAATCAATGTTGGGTACCTCTATCAGTTTTTCACTGTCAATATCTACATATGATGTGTCAAGTAATTGATCAGTACCAATAAAATCAACACTAGGTACCTCCATAGAATTTTCACAATCAATTTCTAAATAAGATGTAGCAAGACATGCATCACAACCAATAAAATCAACTTTAGGTACCTCTATCAGATTTTCACATGCAATTTCTACACAAGGTATATCAAGAAATGTGTCACAACTAATAAAATCAATCTCGGGTACCTCCATAAGTTTTTCACATTCAACTTCAGTATAAGATATAGCAAGAGATTCATTACAATAAACAACATCAATTTCAGGCTCTTCTAAAAATTTTTCACAATCCATATCCACAAAAGATGTATCAAAAGATTCATCATAACAAACAACATCAATTTGGGGCACTTCTAAAAAAATTTTACAATCCATATCCACAAAAGATGTATCAAGGGATTCATCATAACAAACAACATCAATTCTAGGTGCCTCTAAAATCTTTTACAATCAATAAAATCAGTTTGAAACACCTCTATGCAATCTTCAGAAGAAATAGGAGGAATACTTACCTGATCTTGCTGAAGAATACCTGGAGGTTCTATAAGAGTAGATGTAATTATTAGTTCCTCCTGGTAATGAGCAATCTCTTCTTCAGGTTCAGGTTCTGGAGGACACTCAACTAAAACAGGTGATCCTTAGGTTCTTGCTTCCACCATGCAAGTCCCTACACTTTCTGGTTCATCCTCTGAATCTTCTAATGTACCAGTCAATTGTGGTGGTCCCTGGGGCTTAGTGCAATCCCCTACACCAACGCCTCTTTCGATGTCTTGAAGCCTTTGTTGCTTTTGATGATATTGTAGAACTTGTTGAAACATCTCCTCCATTCTTTGTTGTTGAGCCTCATTCTCATTAGGATTCTCAAAGCCTCCTTGATTGGTGTGGAAATCCTGTTGGTCTTAAAATGTAGAATAAGGCTGCTGAAGACCAAGAATTGGCTGTGAATTCTAAAATTGGAACTGTTGGGGCTGCTCAAATGGTTGAATGGGTTGATTAAACTGCTGAAGATTGGGTTGATAGCAAGGATGATGTTGCTGGAAATTATTGTTCTGAAAATTCTGGAGTTGGGGCTGACATTGTTGATTGAATTGCTGAAATAGTTGGGGCTAAAAATTCTGAGTGCCTTGCTGAAAATTCTGACCTTGAAATTGGAAATCTCGCTGACATTGTTGAAATTGTGGCTGAAAAAACTGATTTGTTTGCTGAAAATTCGAATAAGGCTGTTGAAAATTTGAATTGAACCCTTGCTAAAAATTCTGAAATTATGGTTGAAACTGCTGTGGTGGCTGCTGGAATTGTTGTGGTTGCTGGAATTGTTGTAATGGTGGCTGGTAAGTAGATGAATGCCTGTTGGTTATTTGTTGAATCACATGATTCACCCAAAACTTTAACTCTGACAGTGCACTTGTGATCTCTTTATAGTCCTCTGGTTGAAACATTTTGATCTTGCAGCCCTGTCACAAATCAAACAAGAAAAATGACAGCAACCGTATACAAAAGATAAAGCAATCAAAAATAGAATCAAAAGATATAATTATCAAGCACCACTACATTCCCCGCCAACGACGCCAAATTTGATGACCGTTTCTGTCGTGTTATGGTTTCGAATACAATTTAAGTACCGAATTCCTCTAAACTAATGTAGCATAGAGTAACTCGAGTCGTCTCTCAACGAATGTAGTTGGTACAAGATAAATCTCATGATCGTAGTTTATTGCTTTTGGATTTTGGATATAAACTGGGTTTTGGGTTTAAACGTTAATACTACGAAAAGAAATGACAAAGCAGGTATGAAATCTAGCCTAATTAAGGAAAGACAGTACAGATAATGAAATCTAATTTAGCCTGACTACAATTACGGTAAAGAAAAGAACAACTTGGAATAAAGCAGTAACAAAACTAAACATGGAATAAAACCTACAACATTAAAGAGATTTAATTTAACCTAACTTAAGTGCAATAAAATGAAGACATGAAATTGAAAACAATGGAAAGAGCAATACCGAACAAAAATTAAACAACTACGAAACATCATAATTGAAAGTTTTGTTCTAAGAAACATTTAACCAAACACATGAGAGGCATACTAAAATTTGCTTCAAGAACATTCAAATTGTACTAGGGAAAATTCGTCCAATACAAACATTCAACAATTATCCCAAGTATTCACCAATTAAGAACAATCACATTCAAAACCAATTGAAACATGTAATTAACCCAAGAAGTATTTGCTGTGAAGAGGAAACTTCCATGAAGAAGCTGAAGCAATCAGCAACTTGAAACACGCCACTGGATCAAGCTGCTATGAAGAATTGCTGAAAAGAATCAATTGCTGGGAAGGTGATCTACTGGTTACTGACTCAGAAAATGGAATTGAATTCGATTCTGGAAAATAAAGCTGTTGGGAAAACTACTGCCGGTATTGGAGCAAGGAAGAACTGAGAAAAAAAATGGAGAAGAAGCTGCGAAGGAAAATGGAATTGCTGTGAGGTAGTTGCTGATGAAGGAACTGCCGGCTGCTGGAAATTGAAGCTGTGAAGAACTTAATTGAAGGGGATCTGCTGTAAAGGAAAAATTGAGAAGATGAAATCTGATATCTAGAAAACGAAATCTGCTGGAAATAAATAGACTGTAAAATGTGTAAAGGAAATGGATCGCCGGCGGTGGATCGGAATGGAGATGACGGTGAGGAGATCAGCTAGGGTTCGGAACCCCCAGAGCCCTAGCTTGTGGTGGTGGTGATGAAAGTGCTTCGACGGTTGCGTTCGGCTACGTTCGGCTAGAGCTCGAAACCCCCAAAGCCCTAGCTTGTGGTCACCGGTGATGAAAATGGAGGAAAGTTCTCTCCGAACCCCGAAAGAGAACCCTTCCTCTCTTCTCTCCGATCCCCGAAAGAGAAGAGATGGAGCTCCGGCCGGCTAAGATTCGGAACCCCCTAGCCCTAGCTTCGTGCAATGGCCGGAGATGGTGGTGGATGAAGAGGAAGGTGAGTCGCCTGCGTGTGATGGTGTGTGGCCGATCGATGCCCTAGGTCGCGCGTCTCTGCTCCCTTTTGTGCTCTTGGCTTCAACGATCGGGTTTGGTCAGCCTTGCCAGCTTCGGTTCAGTCAATCAGCCAGCATCAGCTTGAGTCCGATTCACCCAGCTCGGGTTCACTCCAGCAGCCAAGCCAGTTCATGTTTGATTCAGCCAAGCCAGCTCACAGCTCATCTTGAGTTCGGTCCTTTGGTTCAGCCAGCCCATGTCTGGTCCAGCACTGGTTCAGTCCAGATTCAGCCTAACCAGATTTGGTTCAGTCTTGGCTTGGGTTGACCCAGCTCAATCGAATTTGGTTCAGCTTTGGTTTGACCCAGCCTCAGCCCAGAACTCACATCTCAGAAGGAATTTAACAACGGACGGCTGAGATCGATTTGACTTCATCCAACGGTCAGATCTCTTCAGATCTGAACCAAACTCCATAGATCTTAATCAATGGTCCTGATCTACCTGTCCCCAGCTCGAATTAACTAGATCAGTGGTGGATGGTCCAGATCTTCCTTTTTCTTGAATGGATGGTCTAGAACATCTTGAGCTCGATCCAATGGTCAGATCACTTCTGATTTGGCTGAAATTTTCAGATCTTGATCTCTAGTCATGATTGATTCTATCTTGGACTCAGATCGACCAGAAGTTGACCGATGGCTCAGATCTAGCCGTTCTTTGGAATGGACGGCTCTTATTAATCCGATGCTTGATCCTTTTGATCTGGATCCAATCCTGACTCAAGTCTGACCCAATTTGATCTAGGTCCATGATCAATTGAAGCCTACAAATTGATATTCAAATTTAGTGCCAAAAATATCCCAAATATACAAAGATTAGAATTAAAAGCCAAAATAGGGGAAATACATGAAACCTAATACAATTGCAAACTTAAGTATATAAAATGTGGATCAAACATGGATTTTAGAGCCGAAAATAATCAACAAAATGATGGATATCAGTCTACTCGTGGATTAAGAAAAACAAGGATTGATTAAGGATGACATGGTCTATGGCTCATTGGTCAAACTATATATCAAGGATAGAAGGATAATGAGATACATTTTCATAGTCACGGAGGATAAGTCAGATCTCGACTTTCTCGTCACTTGGGTAACAATAATGCATTGCTAGTTGCCGCTTATTGCTTATGTATCTAAAGTGGTTTAGATACATTGCCAATGTTACGAGAACCTATTAGGTCACGCACTAAGGACACGATGCTACGAAGATTAATTGATTTTAGTTTGACTAAGATTTAATCCGAATTGCATTAATTGATTTAGACTCAAGTGAATCCAATTAGATTATGAGATTGAGATCTAATTTGAGTTTGACTCATTTAGATTAGACTCAACCAAATTTGAATGAGATATTAATTCATTAAAATATTTAATAAATTAATAATAGAGTAAGATGAAATGTTTTCTTCATTGGATGAAGAGAAGTTGAAGAGCTACATGAGAAAATGTGCTCTAATTGGGGTTTTATTGACATTAATGGAGGGAAGCTAAAGAGACAAAAACTCTTTATATTGATGGGATGAGTATAAAAGGGTTTTTTCTTGACATTTGGATGGAGAACTTGTCATTTTTCCTTCCCTTCCTTCTCTTGGCCGAAACCCATCTTCTCCCTCTCCTTCTTGCTTTGTGAATCTCCTCTTGTGGCTAGCACCACAAAGGCGATTCTTCTTCGAAGCTTGAGAGATCGTGTTTGTGTGGATACGCATAGAGGCACGGACACTTGAACGTGCAAGAGATCCGACATACCTCGGACAAGTGGGATAAGCGAAGAGCTCACGCCAAAGGTATACCTATATGATAGGAATTTGTAAATAAACATTGTATGATTTTTCTTTCGGATGTATCGCTCGTGGAATCTATTTTTCCGCTGCGATTTATGAATATTTTTGCCTATAGATCCCTACAAAGACTGGCACAATGACCTGGTTACGAAGACTGGGCATGAATATCTAACTGGGGGTTGGGCACCAAAGTCCAGATTTGGATGATTGGGCAAGAGTCTTAGTCGAGCGAGGATAATGGACAGAAGTAAGGATAGGTCGAGGTACGAATGTCTCATGATCCAAAATCTTCAAATGTAGAGCAAAAGTCCAACCAGAGTTGTCGGTTGGCAATAGGTAACTTCTCCAGAGTGAAGTAGGTGAGGAATAAAGCAATTTTTCTTTAGGACATGACAAATTTTGAAATAACTTTTAACTCTCCCCCTTAATTAGTAATCTCCCACTTATTTTTAGAACATTTGCAATTTTTGAGAAAAATCTTGCAAAATTGAAATATTGCATAAAAGCTCCCTCTTGATTTGAAATTTTCCTACTGAAGCTTTTTGAAAAAAAACATGAATTTCCAATTTGAAGGATATTCTAATTTTTGAAAAAGTGTTTTGAAAAAGCTTCAGAGTATAAAAAAAACCTTAAGTTAAAGTGAAAATCTTTTTGAGAAAAAATAGTGTTTTTCCTTTTAAAAAAATATTCTTTCAAAAGTATGTTTATTTTAAAAAGGAAAAAATATAACATTTAACTTTACATTTTCTACTCTCCCCCTTTGTCATATATAAAAAAATTATAGTAGATATGCTTTTTGAAAATATGTTTTGAAAGAAAACTTTGATTAAGGGGAATTTAGTATCAAAGCCTATGAATTTTGAAAAAAACCCCATAAGAAAATTAAAAAAAATATCAAGTGATAATTTTTAAGAAGGCAAATCATAGGAAACAATCAACAATTTATGAAATAATTAAGCAAGAATTAATGCTAAAGAACAAATTGTTATGTCTAAAACCTAATTTGAACCAAGTTACAAGATTTGAACCATGTTAATATTCCTATTGAGTCCAAGCATGATTTAAGTCTAAAAAGTAAACCATGCAAAAAAAAAATTAAAAATAATCAAATCTTAATTTTTTGGGTTCCTGTCTAACTCAGTTTGTTACTTACTAACTATTATAAAATAGTAGCTTTTAGTAGGGTTAGTCAAGTTCAGTAGTCTTATCAAGTTAGACTTTCTAAGCTTGATTACTTAAACTGATTGTTCTTCAATTATATTTATTACCCCAACTACTTTTGATGTACTGACTTAAAGCATCTTGAGTCAAGGCATAGACCTAAAGATCTTAACCCAGTCTAAGTTGTCAATCAAAGTATTCTAATGTGATTGTGAGATGCAGACTTCTAAATCTATAGGAGCATGAACACTAGGGTTAAGTCCTAAGCTAAGTCCATAACAAAGAAATCTCTAGTTTTAAAGGGAGTAATTTATGAAAAACTAAGTTAGAAAATTAAAAAAGTTTAAAATAATATGTTTTTAAAACTATGAATTTTTGAAAAGCAGTTAATAGTTTTTGAAATATAATAAAAAATGATAAGAATCATTTCAAAAGCACATATATGAAAATAACCCTATTCTACTAAGCACATTCAATTAAGCAAGCATGTTAATAAAGGTCAACTAGTATCAACTAAGTAGGAGAAATCAAAAGACAAGTCAAGTTTAGATCCATAGTCAGAGTACAATGCTAGACTACGAAGAAGGACTCGGATATCAACAAGGGCCTGGATGTCATGAACGACATATAGTCATCATCTCTGCATGGAGGACTTGATCTGCTGCTAGCATCTCCTTGTGTCAAACTTGATCGGCATCCATCCTCTCTATATGATGGGTGTCTATCTCCACTAGAAGATTATGGACCTCATGCTCAATCTGTGTAAGGCATTGGTCCATAGTCAATGAAGGAGAGGGTGGTGGAGACTGTTGCAGTTGCTCCTCGATCTCGGCAACCACATCCGCGACATCGATGTCCACGTCGTCCTCTGAGTCATCCTATCGTAGAGAATCTTGTCATCTCCATGAAATGACCCCAGTAGCCGAGACATCTACCGCTACTAGAGAGAAGTTCCTAGATCCTACTTCATCAAACTTCATCATCCTAACGATCTCTCCGATAGTAATATCACGTCCATAATAGTGGAAGAGTGCGGTCAAGATGTGACAGTAAGGTGTCTGCACTCTCGATTGGGTAGAGACACAGGATGCATAAATGATCGTCTAGAACATCTGAAGTCCAATGTCTATGTCTAGGTGGTGGATCATGGCATAGAGTAGGAAGGAGTGGAAAGGTCGCATGACCGCTACATCCCGAGAGGTCAGGGGAAGAATGCAGCAGATCAAGACTCGATAGAGTGCGTAGTCCTGGATGTGTAGATCAAGAGATCGAAAGTTCTGTGTTGGTGCAGAAAGCACCCAAGTCAAACTTGTGTTTTGATAATGGCAACAGAGTTCAAAAGTTAAGTCTTACTTGTTATCTAGCATGTCACTCTAGTGTGCAGGGTAAAAAGCCCTAGCGAAGGAATGCTAGGCACTGGCGAAGGAATGCCAGGGTAAAAAGCCCTAGCGAAGGACTGCTAGGCACTAGCGAAGGAATGCCAGGGTGAAAAGCCCTAGCGAAGGACTGCTAGGCACTGGCGAAGGAATGCCAGGGTGAAAAGCCCTAGCGAGGGATTGCTAGGCGCCAGGCGAAGGACAGCTTGGGACTGAAGCCATAGCGAAGGAATGCTAGGCACTGGGTGAAGGACAGCTCAGTATCCAAGACCTGGCAAAGGACCGCCAGGCAAAAGTCCAACCAGAGGAACGGTTGGCATCAGGTAAATTCTCCCGAAAGGAGTAGGTGAGGACGCATTCCCCGTCGAGGGAACAGTAGGCGTCGGTTCGACCTAGGGTTCCATTTTGGAGACCCAAAGTCAGAACCAAGACAACCAAGGCTGTATAAAAATTAATATGTTACTGCTTTTTGGACTAACCCTGGATGCAGGACCGAAGGACTGAGTGTCTGCAGCTCAGAGAGCCTCAAAGGAGTGAGGTAGAAGCTGAGCAGGGCGCCCCGGATGTTCCGGGCGCCCCCAAGGCGAAGACCAACCAGCAAGAGCAAAAACCGCTTCGTCAATTGACTGTCGGGGCACCCCGGATGCTCCGGGTGCCCCCATCGCTCCGGGCGCCCCGCATGCTGCGGGCACCCCCAGCGCCAACTACCGAAGCAGCTCCCCTCGAAGCCAACGGATGAAAGTTTGACTCGGTCAATACGGGCACCCCGAGCGCTCCGAGTGCCCCAGTCAAAGCTGATCCCGAATGTAAAGGGATCAGAAGCTGATCGAGAAATTACCGGATCAACTGACACGTGGGGGGGGGGGGCGCCCCCGACGGTCCGGGCGCCCCCAGGGCTATATAAAGGGCCCTCGACCCCAAGGCTCAAAGCAACACTTGATTCAACGCTTCTACGCTCTTCTGCTCTCGCGCCTCACTCCGGAAACCTCCCAACTCGAGCCGACGACGTCCTGCTGCTCCGAAAAAAGAAAGACAACCTACATCGGACATCGGTAAAAGAAGAGCCTTTTTGTTTTAAAAGTTTAACTTGCTACATTTGTAATTCAATACTATAAACTGTTATTGCGCGATTATAGTATTGCCCGCAGTAAACGGTCAACGACCCTGGGCCTTGGAGTAGGAGTCGACATAGGCTCCGAACCAAGTAAAAATAACCGTGTTTGCGTGTTTTGCTTTTAATCTTCCGCTGTGCAAATTTCTCTATCTAAAATCCGAACGTTTTCCGATATTCACCCCCCTCCATCGGTTCTCTCGATCCAACAAGTGGTATCAGAGCGGGGAAGATCAAATTTGGTGCAACCACCACTTTGAAAATTTTTCGGATTTCTTTTATTTACTTATTCTCGTTCGAATTTCTACTAAATTTTTCGTTCGAATTTTTTTCGTTAATCGAGGTTGGTGTAACACCCCTCAATATTTTATTTTCCTTATCTTGCACTACTAATCCAAGACCAAGTCTTGGAAGTTTATTGTTAGTTATTTTTTTTCAGATTAAATGGCCATGCAAGAAGGATTCAACACCGCCAGACCTCCACTTTTCAGTGGAGAAGACTTTTCCTACTGGAAAGGTCAAATGGAGGTCCACCTGAAAACTCAGGTGGACATGTGGATAATCATCCAGTCCGGACTGGAGATACCCAAAAATGCTGAAGGAGTACCTCAAAGCTACTCAGAATGGGACACCGCTCTGAAGCGCAAAATAGAAGCCGATGCAAAGGCAACACAGACCCTACAATGCGGTTTAACAAAGGAGGAACTGAATCGGGTGGACCCTTTCAACAGTGCCAAGGAGCTCTGGGGAAAACTGATCGAGCTATACGAAGGAACATCAAACACTCGGATCAGCAAAAGAGACCTACTTCTGAACAAGCTGTACACCATCAAAATGGCCGACAACGAAGCAACTACTCAGCTTCACGCCCGGATTCAAGAACTGATGAACGGTCTTCACACTATTGGTCACAAGATAGAAAACCGTGACCTAATAAGGTATACTTTAAATGCTTTCCATAGAAACACCTTGTGGGTATCTATGGTAGATGTATACAAGGTCTCAAGGGATCCTTCAAAAATAAAACTAGATGAATTATTTTCCGAATTAGAACTGCATGAACAAACTAACTGCAATTTGGCCGAGAAAGGTATTGCCTTTGTTGCAAGAAAAACTGGAAGGACAACAAAGAAGAAGCCACAACCTGAACCCGAGTCTAACTCAAACTTAGACTCAGAAGACGAAGAAGGAGATCGACCTAAGCTGGTCCGACTGGCCAGAAGCTACTATAAAGAATTGAAGAACCAAACCAACAGACGGAAAACAAGACGAAGAAAGGACGAACCAGCTGAACCCACAAATGACAAAAACAAGCCCAACGTGACCTGCTACGAGTGCAAGAAGAAGGGCCACTACAAGACGGAGTGTCCAAACCTAAAGGAGACCAAGAAGACAAGAAGAAAGAAAGCACTCCAAGCAACCTGGGATGAATCTTCCTCAGAAGAAGAAGAAGCAGCACCCCAATCAAACCTACTAGCCCTGACCGCCTCAGAAGAAGTCGAGACCGAGTCAGAATCAGAACAGGACGACGACAGACTAACCTTTTCAGAAGACGGCGAAATCAAGGTAAGTGGTTTCAATAGAAGTCAATTAAATGAACTTATATCTTATCTATCTCGAGATTTGGCGAAAGCTAAACTCCGAGTCGAATCCCTCCGACAGGAAGTAAAACTCTTGAAAGAGGGAGCTGACTCTAAACCCTTAACCGAGAAGGATCAAGAAGGAACTCCTACTTAAGTTGAAAAACTTGAGAAGGAGAACTCCTCCCTGAAAACTCAGGTTAAGGATCTTAGATCAGCTTTAGAACGATTCACATCTGGTTCCAAGGGTCTTGACATGATTCTTGGAAAGATGAAATCAGTTCTAAATCGATCCGGACTTGGCTATAGAACCAAAACCCGACAAAGATCTTACTTTGCTGTACTGAATCAGTCCAGAAGTAAAGTTCAGGCATGGGTACCCAAACTGTGCCTGAACAAACCAACTGGATCAAATCAGTATTGGATCCCCAAGGACAAGATTCACATCTTGCCTAATCATTACCGTGGCTTTAGTCCAGGGGGAGCCAAATTAAAAACTATATTTATTGTTAAATAGAATTTAACTCTTGCAATTTGCCTGATTGATTGTTTATTTAAATTTCTGCAACTTACCATGCTTAGACTTACGAATGGTTAGTATAAGGACTAAACAAACTTAACTGAAACTTGACAACATAGTATTGGGTGGAGGTGAGATGATAGTACGTTAGGGAAACCAATTCTAATAAGTTCAAATACACTTGGTCTCTTTAGACTGGTGAAACTAGCCGAAGCTACCGATCCAAAATATAAACTAGTTAGACCAGAACTTTTCAAAGATTAATTTTGCAAATGAGATTTCATTAAACGGCTTTGTCAAGGAAAGGGTGATGATCCAATAAGGCTACGGCCAAAGAAGGCCTAGTGCCTCGCCAAGACCTGGAAGCCAATTTTTGAATTTCAAATTCAAATTACTTTTTGTCAAATTCAAATCTAACACAAATTTTCAGTTAAGTATAGATTCAAACATTCTCTTTCAAAATAAACTTAACTGTTTTCAAAAATTAATTTAATGCTTTCAAAATAAATTATGTTTTTCAAAAAGTCTTTTATCAAAACCTGTCTCACAAAACCTATAAGGCTAACGTGATTGAAAACCCTAGATTGGGTGAGACAGTAAGATTAAGACTCAATTGTAAATTCTTTAATGCCTAAATTATGAGTTAATCATGTAGTTCAGATCATGGTCAACATGGTCAAACCATGGTCAACATGGTCAAACCATGGTCAACACGGTCAAACCATGGTCAACATTGTCAAACCATGGTCAAGGCAGTCAAATCAATTCAAACTATGGTCAAACCGATTAAACCTTGGTCAAACGATGACAAGACATAAAATTTGTCTTTTTCCTATACAGCCCCGGGCGCCCGTGACTCCCCGGGCGCCCCCCCCATGCTTTTTCTTTCTCTCGAGGCAAAAAGCTACCTCTGACCATTGACCAGGGCGCCCGGAACCACGCGGGCGCCCCCATCACAGTCAATGCAACAAAAGCTGCAAACACATCCTGACCGGGGCGCCCGGAACCACGCGGGCGCCCCCATCCAGCCCCGTCTCTGCCAATGGCAGAGACCACTGACTCGGGCGCCCGGGATCTCCCGGGCGCCCCCAATGTAAAGCCTATAAAAGGGATCTGAATCCCCTTCTCATCCCACACCAAAAACCAACTTCCTTCCACCCTTCCTTCCTTACAAGAAGATCAAGAGACCTTGCAAGCTCTCGTCCTCAACCATGCCTCCCCGAGCTGCCCGGTATAATTTTTTTTACATTTAAATTAATTTTTAATTTTATTTAATGCAATACCTTCATAATTCCATCTCTTAGAAGACGTCGACCAAACCCAGCCAACCCCGGTGCCGAACCGAGTCCCGACCCTAGGTTCCCTACTCTAGAATTATGCAATAAGTTTGCTCAAACCATTTACAAGACTATCAAGACAAGCTATCTTAATAGATATTTCTTTACCCAATCATGCCCCGTAACCATGAATATTATAAACTTCTATCAATTAGATAATCTTGTCTTCGGCACTCATACCATTAATGAATCCTTATGTGCAGAATTCTACAATAACATAGTTCGACAAGATAATCTCATGTTTCACACTACTGTTCAAGGGATACCTCTGTCTATCACCCCTAATTTGTTGAACCGATTCCTTGGACTACGACCCTCCCAGTCAACATTTTGCTGCTATCCACCCAGGAATCATCCATTTGATCCTCCCTATTCTCACATTACCTTAGATACTATCCACTCCTATTATTATAGGGAAGCTAGACTCCCCGCAAATAGACGATTCCAAGCCGTTGACCTTCAGGCATAGGACTATGCCCTGTACAGAGTCCTGGTCCGCTGTATCTTACCACTCTCCACTAGAGATCACGGGACCATGCGACCCTTTCATGCCTTTCTTCTGTATGCCCTAGTACATCACCTTGACATTGACATTGGACTACACATGTTTCATACTATTCTGTATGCGTCCAGTGTTACGACCCAGGGACGAGTGTGCACTCCATTCTTCCACATCATCACTTCCCTCCTTCATCACCACGGTCGTGACATTACCGTGGGTGAAATAACCACCATGACCGACTTTGATGAAATAGGATTTAGGAACTTCTCGTTAGCGGGTCTAGAGGTATCGACCACCGGGGTTCTGAGTTGGAGACGACAGCAGGCCAGGGCTCCGATCGACTCAAACGAGGAGGTAGACGTTGACGTTGGAGATATAGCGGCAGCAGCCCGAGCACACATAGACGAGCCTGCTCCACCGACACTCTACGAGAGAGTGACACATTTGGAGACACAGGTCTAAAGTCTCCGAGAGGAAGTGGAGGCGAACCACGATGAAGGAATGGCAACAAATCTAGGATACTACATCGATTACATGAGTGCCCTTAGTGCTGAGAGGGAGGCCAGAGATGCACAGTATCATGAGATGATGACCCTATTTCAATTCTGGCAGCCGGGCTCCTCTGATCATCCCGGTCCCTCGTCCTAGATTTGCTTAGCATTGTACCAGTAACTATTTGACTTCCCCTACTCAGTAGGGTTGACTTATGCCTGACTTGTATGACTGTGTTGAATTTTCAGTACTTGTTCTGTTCTATTTGACTAGCTGACTTATGAAAATGAATACTTGTTATGTCCTATTTGAAAGGCAGTTAGGATTGTGCTCTGTAGAATAGATTAACTCTACTTTTGATTTTTTTTTGCTTTACTTAATTTAAAAATCAGTTTCTAAAAGAATTTGAAAAACTATTTTACTTAATTTCAAAATCAGTTTTTAAAATTTTTTTTTCTCGACTTAGTTTTATTTCAAAACTACCCCCTTTCAAAACTAGGGCTTTTTCGCAGATGGACTTAGCCTAGGCCCTAACCCTAGAACTGCATGCACCTATAGATTTAGAAGCCAGCATCTCACAAGCACCTTAGGGTACTTTTGATTGATAACCTAGAAAGGGTTGAGATGCTTAGGTCTTTGCCTTAATTCAAGATGCTTTAAGTCAGTGCATCTGTAGTAATTGGGACACTAAATATAACTTATACAGCAATCAAGTTAAGTTTCAAGTTTAGAAAATCTAACTTGAACAGAAACACTTAACTTGACTAACCCTAGCAAAAACTACTGCTTATAACAGTTAGTAAGTAGCTAAATGGGTTAGACAGGTCCCTACAAGAGAAAATCAACTGATTTGATTTAAGTCTTATCATGAATTGGTTCAGTACAGCAAAATCATGCAAATATTTTCCTTTATGAAATTTATTTCCGTTATGCAATTTAATTCCTGCTATATTTATCTATTTTTTGATATATGGCAAAGGGGGAGAGATAGAAAAGGAGAGAGTTTAAAATTTTCTAGCTCAAAATTTCTTCAAAAACTCTATCCTTTATTCAAAAAGTATCAAGTTTCAAATAAAGTACTAAGTTTTTCAAAGTACAAGCTCGTCAAAATTTTCTAAGTACTTAAGCTTTTCAAAAATTTTCTAAGTACATAAGCTTTTCAAAAATTTTCTAAGTACTTAAGCTTTTAATTTTCTAAGTACTTAAGCCTTTCAAAATTTTCCAAGTACTTAAGCTTCTCAAAAGCTTACTAAGTACTAGAGTTTGTCAAAAATTTTCTAAGTACTTAAGCATTTAATTTTCTAAGTACTTAAGCCTTTCAAAATTTTCCAAGTACTTAAGCTTCTCAAAAAACTTACTAAGTACTAGAGTTTGTCAAAAATTTACTAAGCACTTAAGTTTTTTTTACTAAGTACTTAAGTTAAAGCTTTCAAAAACTTTTGAGTACTTTAAAACTTAAGGCTTCAAAATTTTTCTAAGTACTCTAAACTCATGCTTCCAAAAATTCTTCTATGTACTTTTAAAAATTAAGTTGTCAAAAGAATTCCAAGTATCTAAACTTAGGTTTTCAAAAGTACAAAAATCATTTTTGAAAGTACAAAAGCCTTCTGTTGAAAAATTCTAAGTAAATTTTTTTTTAAACTTAGAACCCCACGAATTTTTGAAAAATCTAGGGGGAGAGTCCTTCCAGGGGGAGGGAACAAAATCTAATGTTTTTACATGAATTGATTAAACTTAACTTTTTGAACTAGGGTTGCCATAAATCAAAAAGGGGGAGATTGTTGGTGCAGAAAGCACCCAAGTCAAACCTGTGTTTTGATAATGGCAACAGAGTTCAAAAGTTAAGTCTTACTTGTTATCTAACATGTCACTCTAGTGTGCAGGGTAAAAAGCCCTAGCGAAGGAATGCTAGGCACTGGCGAAAGAATGCCAGGGTAAAAAGCCCTAGCGAAGGACTGCTAGGCACTGGCGAAGGAATGCCAGGGTGAAAAGCCCTAGCGAAGGACTGCTAGGCACTGGCGAAGGAATGCCAAGGTGAAAAGCCCTAGCGAGGGATTGCTAGGCGCCAGGCGAAGGACAGCTTGGGACTGAAGCCCTAGCGAAGGAATGCTAGGCACTGGGCGAAGGACAACTTAGTATCCAAGACCTGGCAAAGGACCGCCAGGCAAAAGTCCAACCAGAGGAACGGTTGGCATCAGGTAAATTCTCCCGAGAGGAGTAGGTGAGGATGCGTTCCCCGTCGAGGGAACAGTAGGTGTCGGTTCGACCTAGGGTTCCATTTTGGAGACCCAAAGTCAGAACCAAGACAGCCAAGGCTGTATAAAAAATAATATGTTACTACTTTTTGGACTACCCCTGGATGCAGGACCGAAGGACTGAGTGTCTGCAGCTCAGAGAGCCTCAAAGGAGTGAGGCAGAAGCTGAGCAGGGTGCCCCGGATGTTCCGGGCGCCCCCAAGGTGAAGACAAACCAGCAAGAGCAAAAATTGCTTCGACAATTGACTGTCGGGGCACCCCGGATGCTCCGGGCACCCCCATCATTTCGGGCGCCCCGCATGCTGTGGGCGACCCCAGCGCCAACTACCGAAGCAGCGCCCCTCGAAGCCAACGGATGAAAGTTTGACCTGGTCAATACGGGCGCCCCGAGCGCTCTGGGCGCCCGGGTCAAAGCTGATCCCGAATGTAAAGGGATCAGAAGCTGATCGAGAAATTACCGGATCAACTGACACGTGGGGGGGCACCCCCGACGATCCGGGCGCCCCCAGGGCTATATAAAGGGCCCTCGACCCCAAGGCTCAAAGCAACACTTGATTCAACGCTTCTACGCTCTTCTGCTCTCGCGCCTCGCGCCTCGCTCCGGAAACCTCCCAACTCGAGCCGACAACGTCCTGCTGCTCCGAAAAAAGAAAGACAACCTACATCGGATGTCAGTAAAAGAAGAGCCTTTTTGTTTTAAATGTTTAACTTGCTACATTTGTAATTCAATACTGTAAACTGTTATTGCGCGATTATAGTATTTCCCGCAGTAAACAGTCAACGATCGTGGGCCTTGGAGTAGGAGTCGACATAGGCTCCGAACCAAGTAAAAATAACCGTGTTTGCGTGTTTTTCTTTTAATCTTCCACTGTGCAAATTTCTCTATCTAAAATCCGAACGTTTTCTGATATTCACCGCCCCCTCTATCGGTTCTCTCGATCCAACATTCTGCACCGTCGGATATCTTGAATCCCCGAAGAAATAGGAGAAAAGCATGTCGAGGGTGATGTGAGAGTAAGGTACAGAAAAGGGAAGGTTCATAGGAGAGTAGCAAACCAAAGTGAACTGAGAAGGTTGTAGTCCAAGAAATCTAGTAAATAAAGTAGGAGTGATCGTAAGTGGAAGGGTCTGAACCATGGTAGGATGGCAAAAGTCGTCAATTTTGACCAAGTTATTATAAAACTCGGCACATAAGGTCGTGTTTATTTAACTATTATAGTACACTAGGCACTCAAGTTGGTAGTAGTTGATGGCATCTACAGCTAAGGGATAGGATTGTGTAAAGAAATTTTTACTGAGATAATTAGCATTGAGTGGTTTATATGTAGTAGTTTCGAGCTTATGAAAGAGAGCTAGCTAAGGAAACCTAGGATCAGGGCCAAGCTCAGTATCGGGGTCAGTCTCAGTAACACGACGTTTGCTAAATGGCATAATGATCAATAAATGGCATAATGATTGATAATCTAAAATTTGAGAACTGGTTTAAGATCAAGAAATCATACCCAGGAGGCATAGTTGGAGATTATGAAAGGAGGAAGAATCTTGGTTGAATGTGGTCACTTGAAGGACTTAGAAGTGAAGAGGAAGAGAGTAGGGAGAAGATTGTTGGTGTGGGGTTGAATGTTAGCAAGGGCTTATATAGCCCATTCTAGGCGCCCGGGTCCCATTGGTGGGCACCTGGTTCAGAGAAAAGGATGAGGCCCGAGCAGTTACTCGAGCGCCTAGGACAGGCTTTTTGGTAGTGGTTTTGACTACCGCCCCTTGTTTTGTGCAACCAGGGGTGTATCAGGAAGTGTGCCGAAGTGGGAAGAGGGGTCGGGCACCCAAGTATGTCTCGGGCAGCCGGTTACACTCAGGCGCCTGGTTGACCTTGTTTTACCAGGATTTAACTCATATAATCAAATCATAGGTTTATCTAAATCAAAACTTTGGTTTATAATTTGTGTTAGATTAAGTTTACATTTGAAATAAATTAAGTTCTTGAAAGATTAGCTCTGTTTTATGTTATTTTGAAAAATGTTAAGTTGATTTTAATTTTGAAAAATATTAAGTCAAATTTTATTTTGAAAAATGTTAAGGACATTTCAATTTTGAAAAATATTAAGTTAAATTTTATTTTAAAAAATGTTAAGTTCATTTTAATTTTAAAAATATTAAGTTAAATTTAATTTAAAAAAAATATTAAGTTAAATTTAATTTTGAAAAATATTAAGTTGAATTTAATTTTGAAAAATATTAAATTAGGTTTAATAAATTAAATGTGAGATTAATTAGTTATGTGAGGTTGGTTGGGTTGGACTAATTTTTTGGGTCCTAAGCATCTCACCTATTTCTAAGTGATAAAATAGAATATCGTTATCTATTTTGTGAGATGGATTAATTTTATCTTTGAATTTAGGTTAAAAACTATAATTTGATTGAACATTGTGATAGATTCAAGTTTAACAATTAGTAAATTGAAAATAGATTTCAATAATCGTCTTCTAAGTTTTGGCGAGGCACAGGGGCCTTCTTGGTTATTAGAGCAACGACCCTTTCCTAGACAAAGCCTTTTAATGAAATTTTATTTTCAAGTTACTCCTTCAGAAACCCTGGTCTAACTAGTCAAGGATGTGGTTGTCGGTGCAGAAAGCACCCAAGTCGAACCTGAGTTTTGATAATGGCAAAAGGGTTCAAAAGTTAAGTCTTATGTGTTATCTAACATGCTACTCAAGTGTGCAGGAAAAGTCCTAGCGAAGGACTGCTAGGCACTGGCGAAGGAATGTCAGGGTACTAAAGCCCTAGCGAAGGACTGCTAGGCACCTGGCGAAGGAATGCCAGGATACAAAGTCCTAGCGAAGGACTGCTAGGCACCTGGCGAAGGAATGCCAGGATACAAAGCCCTAGCGAAGGACTGCTAGGCACCAGGCGAAGGACAACTTGGGACTGAAGACCTGGTGAAGGAATGCTAGGCACCGGGCGAAGGACAGCTTGGTATCCAAGACCTGGCGAAGGACTGCTAGGCAAAAGTCCAACCGGAGGAGCCGGTTGGCATCAGGTACATTCTCCCGAGGGGAGTAGGTGAGGACGCGTTCCCCGTCGAGAGGGAACAGTAGGCGTCGGTTCGACCTAGGGCTCCATTTTGGAGACCCAAAGTCAGAACCAAGACAGCTAAGGCTGTATAAAACTAACATATTACTGCTTTATGTGGTTTTGGACTAACCCTGGATCCAGGACCGAAGGAACGAGTGTCTGCAGCTCAGAGAGCCTCAAAGGAGTGAGGCAGTAGCTGAGTAGGGCGCCCTGAGTGTCCTGGGCACCCCCAAGGTGAACACAAAATAGATGAAGCAAAAGGAGTCGTAGGCAGCTCATGGCCTGGGCGCCTCAAGCTTCCTGGGTGCCCTCCGCCTCTTGGGCGCCCCCAGCCACCTGGGCGCCCCGCGCTTGAAGCTAGCAAAGAGATAAGCCTTATCCAGCCGAGACACCCGCTGAAAAGGTCAGCCAGGGCGCCCTCTGCTTCCTGGGTGCCCCCGTCAAGGGTTTATCCCGATTTTGAAGGGATAAACCGCTGACCGCAAGGTTGGCAGATCAAAGGCCACGTGGAGGGTGCCCCCGTGCTCCAGGTCGCCCTCAGAACCCTATAAAAGGCCCTCGACCCCCCAAGCTTCAGAACAACTTCTTCCAATGCTGTTACGTTCTTCTGCTCCTGCGCTGTGCTCCAGAAACCTCCCAACTCGACACACAAGCGCCGACGACATCCCTCTGCTCCGAGAAACATTCCATACCGGACGTCGGTAACGAAGAACTATCATTTCATTTCTGTTATACTATTACTGTAATCTTGTTGTAAGAATTATTGCGCGATTATAGTATTCCCGCAGTAAACGGTCAACAACCGTGGGCCTTGGAGTAAGAGTCGACCTAGGCTCCGAACCAAGTAAAAACTACCTGTGTTCGCGATTGTCTTTATTCCGCTGCGTACTTGCTCTAGTTTTCTTCCGAAAAATGTTTTACGATATTCACCCCCCCCTCTATCGTTTCTCTCGATCCAACAAGTAGTATTAGAGCGGGGAAGCTCAAATTTGGTGCAACCACCAATTTGAGAATTTTATTGGATTTTTTTTTCAAAATTTTTATATTTTTTCTCGTTCGAAATTCTTCTCGTTAATCGAGGTTGGTGCAACACCCCTCGACAAATATTTTTTTATCCCGCACTACTAATCCAAGACCAAGTCTTGGGACATTTTTTTTTAATTTACATTTCAGATAAAATGGCCATGCAAGAAGGATTCAGCACAGCCAGACCTCCACTTTTTAGTGGAGAAGACTTTTCCTACTGGAAAAGTCGAATGGAGGTCCACCTGAAAACTCAGGTGGACATGTGCATAATCATCCAGTCCGGACTGGAGATTCTGAGAAATGCTGAAGGAGTACCTCAAAGCTACACAGTGTGGGACACCGCTCTGAAACGGAAAATTGAAGCGGATGCAAAGGCGACCCAGACCCTTCAATACGGCTTAACAAAAGAAGAGCTGAACCAGGTGGGCCCTTTCAATAGTGCCAAGGAGCTGTGGGGAAAACTGATCGAGCTGTATGAAGGAACATCAGACACTCGGATCAGCAAGAGAGATCTGCTCCTGAACAAGCTGTATACCATCAAAATGACCGACAACGAAACAGCAGCTCAGCTTCACGCCCGAATCCAGGAACTGATGAACAGACTGCACACCATCGGTCACAAGGTAAAAAACTGTGACTTAATAAGGTACGCCTTAAATGCTTTCCCTAGAAACACCTTGTGGGCATCTATGGTAGATGCATACAAGGTTTCAAGGGACCTTTCAAAACTTAAATTAGATGAATTGTTCTCTGAATTAGAGTTACACGAACAGACTAACTACAATTTGGCCGAAAAAGGTATTTCTTTAGTTGCAGGTACAACTGGAAGGACAACAAAGAAAAAGCCTCAACCTGAACCCGAGTCTAACTCAGACTTAGACTCAGAAGACGAAGAAGGAGATAGACCTAAGCTGGTTCGACTGGCAAGAAACTACTACAAGGAATTAAAGAACCAAGCCAACAAACGACGAGCCAGTAGAAGAAAGGATGAACCAGCTGAACCCGCAAACGAAAAGAACAAGCCCAACGTGACCTGCTACGAGTGCAAGAAGAAAGGTCACTACAAGACAGAGTGTCTGAACTTGAACGAGACCAAAAAGAATAGAAGGAAGAAGAAGGCACTTCAAGCAACGTGGGATGAGTCCTCCTCCTCTGAAGAAGAAGAGGTCCCACAATCGAACCTACTCGCACTAACCGCCTCAGAAGAAGTCGAGACCGAGTCAGAATCAGAACAGGACGACGACAGACTGACCTTTTCAGAAGATGGCGAAATCAAGGTAAGTGGATTTACTAGAAGTCAATTAAACGAGTTAATATCTTATCTTTCTCGAGATTTGGCAAAAGCTAAACTCCGAGTCGAATCCCTCCGACAGGAAGTAAAACTCCTTAAAGAGGGAGCTGACTCTAGACCCTTAACCGAGAAGGTTCAAGAAGGAACCTCTACTCAAGTTGAAAAACTTGAGAAAGAGAACTCCTCCCTGAAAACTCAGGTTAAGGATCTTAGATCAGCTTTAGAACGATTCACTTTTGGTTCCAAGAATCTTGACATGATTCTTGGAAAACAGAAATCGGCTCTAAATCGATCCGGAATAGGCTACAGAACCAAGTCACGACAAAGATCCTACTTTGCTGTACTGAACCAGTCCAGACCTAAAGTTCAGGCATGGGTACCAAAACTATGTCTGAACAAACAAACTGGATCAAACCAATATTGGATCCCTAAGGACAAGATTCACATCTTGCCAAACCATTATCGTGGCTATAGTCCAGGGGGAGCCAAATTGAAAACAATAGTTATTATTAGATAAAATTCAATTCTTGCTTGCAATTTGCTTGGTTGCTTGTTTATTTAATTTCTACAATTTATCATGCTTAGATTTAGGAATGGTTAGTTTAAGGATCAAACCAACTTAACTGAAAATTGACAACATAGTATTGTGAGGAGGTGAGATGATAGTACGTTAGGGAAACCAATTCTAATAAGGTCAAGTACACTTGGCCTCTTTAGACTGGTGAAACTAGCCGAAGCTACTGATCCAAGACCCAAACTAGTTAGACCAGAATTTTTCAAAGAATAATTTTGAAAATGAAAGTTTATTGAAAGGCTTTATCAAGGAAAGGGTTGATGATCCAATAAGGCTACGACCAAAGAAGGCCTAGTGCCTCGCCAAGACCTGGAAGCCAATCTCTGAAATTCAAATTCAAATTAGTCTTTGTAAAATTTAAATCTAACACAAATTTTCAGTTACTTGTAGACTTAAATATTTTCAACAACTTTCAAAATTATTTAAGACTTTCAAAATAAATTATGTTTTCAAAAAGTCTTTTATCAAAACCTGTCTCACAAAACCTATAAGGCTAACGTGATTGAAAACCCTAGATTTGGGTGAGACAGATTAGGCTGTGAAAATCAATTTAGCTATTCCTGATTCTAATTGGATCCAAATCAACAAAACTCTTTATGTGTAGGAACATAAGGATTTGGACCAATGGATGTTGGATAGCGGTTGCTCCAGACACATGACTGGAGATAAATTGAAATTCACCAAACTCAAGCTCAAGAACCTAGGCTCTGTGACATTTGACAACAATGCCACACTCAAGGTAATTGGGTCAGGTAATATTGAACTCAAATCTAACTTTATTATTAAGAAAGTACTCTTGGTTGAACAATTCAATTTTAACTTGCTTAGCATAAGTCAGTTGTGTGATTCTGGTTATATAGTTACCTTTAACAATTCTAACTGCCTAATTAGAAACATACAAGACTCAGAAATCATGCTTAAGGGCATTAGAACAAATAATGTTTACACTATAAACCTTCCCCTAGTACCTAAATGCATGTTAACCCAGTTAGAACAATCAAACCTCTGGCATAGGAGACTAGGTCACACCAACCTAAGAACTATTTCAAAAATCACCCAACTTGGCTTAATTAAAGGTATTCCCATGATTAAAAATCATGAAAACCTAATCTGTGAATCTTGCAATCAAGGTAAACAAACCAGATCTAATCACAAACTAATTCAATCTGACCTAACTCAAACCACACTTGAGCTCCACACCTTGACCTATTTGATTCACATGGAGTCAAGTCACTAAGCGGAAGCCGGTACTGCTTAGTAATAGTTGATGATTACTCTAGGTTTACCTGGGTTAGGTTTCTAAAGACCAAAGATGAAACCCTAAACCTACTTAATGAATTCTGTAAATTAATTGAAAATCAAAACGATACTAAAATCAAAAGACTTAGGAGTGACCACGGGGGAGAATTTGAAAATCAACGGTTCGAGGAATTCTGTAAGGTAAATGGATACATAAATGAATTTTTGTGTGCTAGAACCCCCCAGCAAAATGGGATAGTCGAAAGGATAAATAGAACACTACAGGAAGCCGCTAGGGCAATGATCAATGAATTTAACTTAGCAAACCAATATTGGGCAGAAGCAATTAGTACGGCTTGCTACATCCAAAATAGGGTCCTGATTAACAAGCGACACAACAAAACACCCTATGAACTATATTACCATAGACTCCCAAATCTACACTACCTAAGGGTCTTTGGATGCAAAGTCCATATCCTAAACACCAAAGACTACTTAGGAAAATTCCAATCTAAATCAACCCCAGGCATCTTCTTAGGATACTCAACAACAAGTAGAGCCTATAGGGTTTACAACAACCAAACCAAGAAAATCGAAGAAACAACCAATCTAATATTTGATGAAGAAAATAATTCAAATCCAAATCTAACTTCATCAAACACTGATCAAGAAGATAATCAACAAATTGGTGAATCCTTAATTGAACCTATAAGCGAACTAACCATTGAACCAACTAGTGAATCAAATGAACCAATTATTGAACCAATAATTGAACCAGCTCAAAGAGTTGAATCAAATAGTGAACCAAACCAACCAGCCGGACCTGAGGCTGAACCAAGTTCTAGAAAATCCAAGAAACCCAGACTTAGTCACCCAACCGATCAAATTGTGGGTGATCCAACTTTAGGAGTCAGGACTAGATCCTCATATAGAAACCTTAGTCAAATAGAAATGATCTCAAAAATAGAACCTAAGACTATAGATGAAGCCCTACCTGATCCTGATTGGATCATAGCGATGCAGGAAGAATTAGCCCAATTTGAGAGGAACCCAGTCTGGGAACTAGTGCCTAAACCTGCAGGCAAATCCATCATTGACACTAAGTGGGTTTTTAGGAATAAACTAAATGATCAAGGAGAAATAGTCAGAAATAAAGCCCGCCTAGTAGCGAAGGGATTCAGCCAAGTAGAAGGGTTAGATTACGATGAAACATATGCCCCAGTAGTTAGACTTGAGCCCATTAGGATGTTATTAGCCTTTGCATCCCATAAAGGATTTAAGCTATACCAAATGAATGTAAAGTTAGCCTTTCTAAATGGATTCATTAAAGAAGAAGTTTATGTAGGACAACCCCCTGGGTTTGAGGACTTAGAAGACCTGACCACGTGTTCAAACTTACTAAAGCACTATATTGACTAAAACAAGCACCTAGGGCCTGGTATGAACGCCTGTCAACTTACTTAATCTCTAAAGAATTTAAACAAGGACAAATTGACTCAACCCTATTTATTAAAACCCTAGGAAAAGATATATTCATTGCCCAAATCTACGTAGATGACATAATCTTGGGGTCCACCAACTCAAATTTCCTAAAAGAATTTGTTAAAATAATGGAAAATGAATTTGAAATGAGCTTAGTTGGTGAGCTTAACTTTTTCCTAGGATTACAAATTAAACAAACTAGGGATGGAAATTATGTCCATCAATCCAAATATGCTAAAGAGTTAATAAAGAAATTTAAAATGGATAACTCTAAAAGCATAAGTACCCCCATGGCCATTAATATAAAGATAGACAGTGACCCTGATGGTAAATCAGTAGATCTTAAACTCTATAGAAGTATGATAGGATGTCTACTGTACCTTACAGCCAGCAGACCTGATATTCTTTTTGCTGTAGGGATGTGCGCTAGATACCAAACCTGTGCTAAGGAAACACACTTAGCAGCCCTAAAAAGAATACTTAGATATATTAAGGGCACCCTAAATGTAGGGATTTGGTATCCTAGGACCTCAACCTTTGATTTGGCAGGATACCCGGATTCTGACTATGCTGGTTGTAAATTAGATAGAAAGAGCACAAGTAGAAGCTGCCAACTGTTAGGAAATAGTCTAGTAAGTTGGTGCAGCAGAAAACAACACTATGTAGCTCTATCCACAACTGAAGCTGAATACGTTGCCTTAGGAGAGTGTGTAGCATAACTTTTATGGATGATGCACAATCTTAAGGACTTTCAGCTCAATTACACCCAAACCCAAGTTTTTATTGACAATATAAGCTCAATTAATCTAACTAAAAACCCAATCTAACATTCAAGAACTAAACACATAGAAGTTAAGCACCATTTTGTAAGAGATCATGTAGCCAGGGGTGAGATAGTCCTTAAGCATGTAGACTCTAAATCTAATTTAGCTGACATATTCACCAAACCCCTACCTGAGTCTGAGTTCAGTTCACTAAAAAGGCAGTTAGGATTATGCTTAGTAGAATATGTTTACAATTTTTTTTCTTACTACTTTACTCATTTCAAAATCAGTTTTAAAGCAGTGTTAAAATGTTTTTAAAATCAACTTTTATTCAGTTTTGAAATAAAATTTTCAACCTAGATTTATTAAAAAACTACCCCCTTCAAAACTAGGGATTTTTCGCAAATGGACTTAGCCTAGGCCCTAACCCTAGAACTGCATGCACCTATAGATTTAGAAGCCAGTATCTCACAAGCACCTTAGGGTTCTTTTGATTGATAACCTAGAATGGGTTGAGATACTTAGGTCTTTGTCTTAATTCAAGATGCTTTAAGTCAGTGCATCTGTAGTAATTGGTGCACTAAATACAAACTACACAGTAATCAAGTTAAGTGTCAAGTTTAGAAAATCTAACTTGAACAGTACACTTAACTTGACTAACCTTAGCAAAAACTACTGCTTAATGATAGTTAGTAAGTAGCTAATTGGATTAGACAGGACCCTAAAAGAAACTGATTTGGTTTAGTTCATATCCTGAATTGGGTCAGTACAGCAAAATAATGTAATTTATTCACTTTTATGCAATTTAATTATCCTGTTTCTGCTATATTTATTTGTTTTTGATATATGGCAAAGGGGAGAGATAGGATAGGAGAGTTTAAAATTTTCTAAAATTCTTTATATACAATTTTTTCTAAAAATTTCAAACCCTATCCTTTATTCAAAAAGTACTCAAGACTTAAGTTTGCAAAATTTTTCTAAGTATTTCAAAACTTAAGTTTGCAAAATTTTTCTAAGTATTTCAAAACTTAAGTTTGCAAAATTTCTCTAAGTATTTCAAAACTTAAGTTTGCAAAATTTTCTAAGTATTTCAAAACTTATGTTTGCAAATTTT
>JAGFNQ010007799.1:122294-184396 GCA_024364735.1 Boesenbergia rotunda | reverse complement strand
TCTTTTTTTCCCCATTGAATAACATGCTGGAGGCAAATATACTTTACTTGGTCCCTTGTTAATAGGATGAAGTGCTGATCTTATCCCAATTTCTTGCAAATCACGACGTGATTTAATATTGTCTTTAGTTTTCCCTTCCATATTCAACAATGTCCCACAAATTGATTCGCACACATTCTTCTCAATATGCATAAAATCAAGATTGTGACGTATCACATTATCGTTCCAATAAGGTAAATCAAAGAAAATACTTAGCTTTTTCCAATTGAATGGTAGTTCTGGATTATCATCAACTATTTTTCCAAATGTCAATTAAAAAATTTTCAACTCATTGATCACTGTGCCTCCTGAAAGTGTTGGTGGTGGTCTTCCATACTCTTTTGTGCCATCGAAATGTTGAGCATCTTTGCGAAACTCATGATCACTGTTTAAAAATTTCCGATGCCCCATATAGCAATATTTTTTGCTATTTTTTAACCATCGTGAATGTGTAGCTTTGTGGCACACTGGGCATGCAAATTTACCTTTGGTGCTCCATCCAGATAAGTTTGCATATCCAGGTAAATCACTTATTGTCCATAGTAATGCGGCATGTAATTGAAAATTTTGCTTGGTTGACGCATCATATGTTTCCAATCCTACCTCCCACAAATCCTTCAAATCTGCAACAAGGGGCTGCAAATAGATGTCAATATTATTTCCAAGAGCAGAAGGACCAGGTATTAACAACGATAACATAAAGTATGGTTGTTTCATACACATCAATGGTGGAAGATTATAAGGCACTAAAATGACTGGCCATGTACTATGCACCACACTCATATTTTTGAATGGATTAAATCCATCCGAAGCTAATCCTAGCCTTATGTTTCGGGGCTCCTTTGCAAAATTTGGGTGATTATGGTCAAACGTTTGCCAAGATGGGGAATCAGCTGGATGTCGCATGTAACCATCTTTCGTGAGAGATTCAGAATGCCATCTCATATGGATTGCTGTTTTGCAGGACATGAACAAACGTTGTAACCTAGGCTTTATTGGAAAATACCATAAAACCTTACGTGCAACTTTCCTCTTGCCGCCAATAGGATCATCTTCAGATGTTTCCCATCTAGTCTCGTTGCATGTTTTGCATCGAACACTTTCTTCATCCAACCTCCAGTATAAAGTGCAATCATTAGGGCAAGCATCGATCTTTTCATAACCAAGTCCTAATTGCTTCATCAATTTCTCTGCATCATAGTATGACTTTGGTAAATCTTGCATAGCATTTGGAAATGCTTCTCTCAACAAATCCAAAATCATATTGAAGATTTTATTGGTCATTTTCCCAAGACATTTTAAGTGAAGCAAGCGAATGATGAATGCAAGTTTTGAGAATTTCTTGCATCCGGGATATAACTCTTTTTGTGAATCATCAATTAATTTATAGAATTTCTCAGCCTCTCCAATTGGAATATCTTTCACCTGTTCAAATCCTGTTGTATTGATTGTACTACCTTCGTGTTGTGGGATCCCAAAAGCTTCATGAACTAGTCCCTCCATATCATCGACATCATCATTAGATGGAACAGAACTAGATATTGAAGATGCACTGCATGCTATCTCTCCATGAGCCACCCAATGAGTATAACCTTTGATAAATCCATCAACTGTCAAATGATCATAAGCATCCTCTCTTGAAACACATATGCCCATCTTACACCTTGCACAAGGACATGTAATCGTTCCATTTATGTTTGCATTAGAAAATGCAAAATCTAAGAAATTCTCAAGTCCTTTTCTGTATTCTTCAGTTTGTCTTGGCAAAAACATCCAACTTTTATCCATCATAAGTCCAGTAAAAAGATCTATTAAAACTAGTTCAAAAAAAAAAAAGTCAGTCAAAATCTCAAAGATTCAATTACCAACATAGAAATTGGAAAATATATCTACCATCTCGAGTAAATTTATGCAAACTTAATGGGTGAGAAATCCCTTAACAATCATCCTGATTCCTAAATTCAGACAAATTCAAATAATTTATTTTTTTCCTTGAGAAATCATGCTGTTGGATAATTTGCTAAACATTTTAGATTTGTATATTGGGCAAACTTAAAAATTAAAGGTGAATTAGGAAAACTCATAGTTAAGAGCAAGCATGATTTCTTCAAAAGTAAATAGAAAAGTATGATTTTGATAGATTCTAGCCAGAATTAAAAAATAATTTAGATATTCGGTTCATTTTTTCTATGATTTTGATAGATTCTAGAATCTAAAAAATGATTTAGATATTCGGTTCAGTTTTTCTAAAAATGACAGCAGCTCGTAGTCAAGATAGAGCACCACCAACTTCTTTAATCATGTAAATTAATTTCCATATGTAAAGACTGAAAATTTACACAGAGAAAGGAAATTGAAACACAGAAATGAGCTTATAAATATCAAGCTAGAGACATGTAACCCAAAAAACACAAATCTCAATTAAGATGGAGAAGCAATCACTAGCTCTTGGTGTTCCCAAAATCATGATTTCAAAAATCATGAGGAGGAGGGGAAAGGAGAAGAGGAGGAATAAGAAGAGTAGTCAATTTGAATAAGTGGAGGAGGGGAAAGGAGAAGAGGAGGAATAAGAAGAGTAGTAGCACTAGATCTATATGAGAACACCTTGATTGGAGGAGTCATCTCTAGTGGTGCATACTTGCTAAAGAAGCTTGAAACTTAGCGGAAGGTGCTCATGATTCGGGAGGAAGGGTTTTGTCTACGTGGAAGATGCTTGTGACGAAGGTGGAAGATACTCATGGCTTGGGCAGAAGAGTTTTGCCCTTCTTGCTGAAGATGCTCAGGCTCACAGAAGACTATCATGATGAAAGAACTGCAAAAAGACTCATCCACTTACATACTAAGTATCAGAGCTTCTTGGATGTTGCTCAGTAGGCGGAACGAAATTTTTTGCTTATATATGGTTGGTTGGTCTTATCTAGAGTAAATTTAAATGAAACTATAGCAAAAAGAAACCTTCTTTTGGGACTCACATTATCCTTTTGTTTGACAACATAGCTCCCCTTTCTAAAGAATACGAGTGTTTATTTGAGGGAGAGAACCATTCTTCCATTTTTACTGTAATTCCAAAGGACCTTTAGGAAACAGATGATCGCTTATGCTGGTCCAAGACAAAGCAACGAAGAATGCCGTGCTTGTTAGTCGATGCTTATATTTTTAAAGACCCTAGAGAAAATAGAAATTTCATTGTATTTTGATCTACAAGTATTCATGGTATGATGTTGAAACTTAATTTCACTCTGGTTATAGTTGATTTTTATTAGTTGATAGTATCTTTAACTGTTCACAGTTTTAGATGTTTCACTTTGTTGCAGTTCACAACTATGGTATCTCTTGTTTGGATGTATTTCTTTCAACTATGCTTTACCTAACATTTTTTAAATTGGCTGACCCACGTCCAAATTATCTGAGTTCTAATGGGTTTGGCCAATGGCGATCCAATTTTGTAATTGTCATGTTTGAAAATCTAAGGAACTTTGCTAGATTTGACCAGAATAAAAAGAAGATTGGATCTGTTGAATAGTTTTAGAAATTGGCCAATGATCAACATAAATCTTCTGAAATTGGATGACTTTTTGAGTATTAGTTGATCTAACAGATTTATACAGCACATAATTATCAAAATGACCAATTATACAAAACTCATATAGATCGATGGTTAACATTAAAGAACTTAGAGATTCATAAAAAATATATATATCTAGAAATATATTTAACTCTGCTAGAAAATAGATTAAATTGATAGGTTGAGCTAGGTTGAATTTTCTTCGAAGTAAATTTATTGATAAGTCAATATAGCCAATTGTTTCTTGATTATATCTTGAATACTAGCAAATGTTTATAGGAGATGGATATAGTCATTGTTACACTCATATTATTAATGTCAATAATATGACATCACTAACTAATTAAATATACTACCATCATTTATAGTGTCGTTATGCTATTTCATGAACACAACCTATTATGATTGAATATCATGTCTTATATCAAATTATTTGATTTTTCACCTGTTGTGATTTTTTTTTTCCAAATGATTCTGATCACCTATTCTAGCAAGCCGATACTACCAATATTTGGATGTTTTCACCCTCAGATCTAGAAATCATTACTGATTTTGAAATCATGGTCTTATTCTGTAACCCAAAATCATGATCTAGAAATCAATTCACCTTCAATCGCAAATCTTAAACAGAGTGCAAAAAAACGTTGCAAACTAGGGATTCAGATCAGAAAACGGTGGAAGAGGAAAGAAAAATAACCTCAACAGGGTAGATAGCGGGGCAGATGGCTTTGGTGGCCGGGGAGGTGGCGTGTGGCAAGGAGGGTCGAGTAGGGAGATGACCGTGCTGATGGGGAGGCGCGGGAGTAGAGCAGACAGCGTTGGGTAGCAGACGACGTGGTGGGGAGGAGCGCCGCGCGTGGGGAGGCGCTCGCGCAGACCAGACCGGCTGGTGGAGGTGCGCTGGAGCAGGGAGAAAGGAGCGGCGATCGAGCGAGCGAGGGAGAAAGGAGCGGTGATCGAGCGAGCGAGCGAGGGAGAAAGGAGCGAGCGATCGAGTTGCGATTTAGGTTTTCCTGTGCTGGCGTGGGCGAGCGAAACTTATGGCCTTTGTTCGCGGCAGGGCGAGCGAAAATTTTAGGCCGGGTTCTCGATCGCGCGCGTTGGAGAAAAGTACCACGAGAAAAACTTAATTACACAAATTAAAAAAAAATTAAATTAACTGTTTTAATAAGAAAATTTTTAGATTTATAAATGTAATTAAAAAAAATTAAATTAACTGTTTTAATAAGAAAATTTTTAGATTTATAAAGACATTTATAAATGTGTCAGGATAAGCTATTTAATCAGACATTTTATTAAATAAAATATCTCTGTTTTAATAAATGTCATTATAATTAGTTTGTAATGACATTTACCATTAAGTGTCATAAAAAAAATGTCACAATAGGCCTTTTTTCTTGTAGTGTGATGAATCATGCAACTCTTCCAAAATCCTTTTGGGGCTATGCACTTAAGATAGCTGTCTACTTACTAAACAGAGTCCCGACCAAGGTAGTCTCTACTACTCCATATGAGACGTGGAATAGTAAGAAACATCATTTATCTCACCTAAAGATATGGGGTTGTCCTGCTTATGTAAAGCGGACTATATCAGACAAATTGGATGCTAAGTCTGATAAATGTCTATTTATTGGATACCCTAAGGAAACGAAAGGTTACCAATTCTATCATCCCCTTGGAACAAAAGGTGTTTGTTTCAAGGCATGCTGTATTCTAGAAAAAGAATTTCTTTTACAAGAAAATAGTGAGAGTAGCATTGAACTTGAAGAAGTTCAAGAAACTCCAATAGACATTACAGAGACACCTAGTCTAGACCCACAACCAATAACTCATAATGATGAGCTATCAGTTGAACCTAAAACAACACCACTTCTTCGTAGGTCTGATAGGACACGCAATATTCCAAAGAGATACGGATTTCTCATAAGTGAATCGAATGACGTGTTACTCATTAACGGTGACGAACCTATCAGTTATGAAAATGTTCTGAAAAATTCAGAAAGGGATAAATGGCTTGAAGCCATGAAGTCGGAAATGGATTCCATGTACAAAAATCAAGTATGGGACTTGGTTAACCCACTTGAAGGGATTAAGCCCATAGGGTGCAAGTGGGTTTTCAAGAAGAAAACCACATGAAAGGTAATGTTGTTACCTTTAAGGCTAGATTAGTGGCAAAAGGATATCGTCAGAAACAAGGAATTGATTATGACGAAACCTATTCGCCAATAGCTATGCTTAAATCCATTCGGATGCTCCTAGCCATAGCAGCTCATTATGATTATGAGATTATGACAAATGGATGTGAAAACAGCTTTCCTTAATGGAAACCTGCTTGAGGATGTATACATGATACAACCTGAAGGTTTCACATCGGTTAATAAAACCAAAGTATGCAAGCTTCGACGATCCATATATGGACTAAAGCAAGCATCCAGGAGCTGGAACATCCGTTTTGATGAGACAATCAAAGAGTTTGATTTCTCACAAAATCCTGACGAACCTTGTGTGTACAAGAAGGTTAGTGGGAGTGTAGTCGTATTCCTAGTGTTATATGTCGATGACATATTACTTATAGGAAACGTTATATCAGTCTTACAGTCAGTTAAAATTTGGTTGTCCAAAACATTCTCCATGAAAGACCTGGGAGAAGCAACCTATATCCTTGGGATTAGAATCTATAGAGATAGATCAAAACGGTTGCTTGGTCTTTCGTAGTCTACATATATAGACCGAGTGCTAGGAAGGTTTAGCATGTCAGAATCCAAGAAAGGTTACCTTCCCATCAAGCATGGGATCTATTAGTGATATGAGAAATATGTCCAAATCCACACCTAATTATACTAAAATCATCCCGATGGTTTGTCCAAATCCATCTCGGTTGTGGGCCTCTTACTTATACTATGCATGGGATTGATAATATGATCTTCTGTGTGTCACCACACACCATGTTATTACAGTGCACAACATTGGACTTTTATGCATATACTAATGTAAACATGCATCTAGTGTTGTTGTGATTATCTTTTCAAAAATTAGATGATCTCATATATAAAAACAGCAAGTCTTTTAGTATACACATCTAACAATCTTCCACATATACTCAAAGACTCTGTTGTTTTCTCACTGCCATACATCTGACTCCCATATCCTCCACATGCCAGTCAAAAGCTCTAGCTGGAAGAGCTTTAGTGAAAGGATCCGCCAGGTTGTCCTCTGATGCAATCATGGCGAGAGCTACTTCTCCTCGCTTTACGATTTCTCATATCAGGTGGTACTTGTGCTTTATGTGTTTACTCACCTTATAGGCTAGTGGTTCCTTTGAGTTTGCAACTACATGACTCTTATCACAAAATATTGTGATAGATTGGGCAAACCAGGGAATCACATCCAAGTCCATGATGATGTTCTGAGCCATACAGCTTCTTTGGCCGCCTTTGAGGCTGCCACATACTCAGCTTCCATGGTGGAGTCAGCCACGCATTTCTTCTTGATACTCCTCCAAACAATGGATCCACCTCCTAAAGTAAACAAAAACCCCGAGGTATACTTACACTTGTCCCTATCTGACTGGAAATTCGAATCCGTATAACCCACAGGGACTAATTGGTCTGCCCGGTAAAGCAACATATAATCCCTAGTCCATCTCAGGCATTTCAATATATGCTTTACCGCAGTCTAATGTCTCTATCCAGGGTTACTCTGATATCTACTGACCATGCCCACAGCAAAACAGATATCTGGTCTCGTGCACAACATAGAATACATAAGGGTTCCTACTGCTGATGCATAAGGAACCGCCTTCATTTCCTCTATCTCCTTTGATGTTTGGATTGAGGAACTTCATGCCTGGAAGGTAGAAAACCCTTCTTGGAGTTTTCCATGCTAAAATGAGTTAGGACAGTGTCAATGTATGAAGCATGGGATAAGCACAACATCCTTTTCTAGCGATCCCTTATGACCTTGATCCCAAGGATGTGTCCTGCTTCTCCCAAGTCCTTTATATCGAATTGTTTGGACAACCAAACCCTTATGTCTGATAACACTTTAACATTGTTTCCAATTAACAAAATGTCATCTACGTAGAGTACAAGAAACACCACTACCTTTCCGACACATCTCTTATATACACATGACTCATCCGGGCTTTGAATAAATCCATATGACTGGATTACATCATCAAAGCGGATGTTCAAATATCGTGAAGCATGCTTCAATCCATAAATGGATCGATTTAGCTTGCACACATGATACTCTTTGCCCTTTCCAATGAACCCTTCTGGTTGCTTCATGTAGATGGTCTCCTCAAGACTTCCGTTAAGGAAAGCTGTCTTAGCATCCATCTACCATACCTCATAATCCATATGAGCGGCAATAGATAAGAGAATCTGGATAGACTTAAGCATGACTACAGGTGAAAAGGTCTCCTCATAATCGATACCCTCTTTCTGAGTATACCCTTTTGCAACAAGCCTAGCTTTGAAGGTCTCAGCCTTCCCGTCTGATCCTCTCTTTCTCTTATAGATCCACTTGCTTCCAATGGCTTTTACACCATTGGGTGGTTCTACTAGCTCCCAGACGTGATAATATCCATTGACTCTATCTCACAGTTCATTGCCCTTTGCCAAGAATCTACATCCTTATCTTGGAGGGCCTCGTCATTGCTCCAGGGATCTGGGTCTATTCACCAGGGACCAAGTCCGAAAACTCTCCCAAAAACATGAACCTCTCAGGCTGTCTAACAACCCTCCCACTGCGACGAGGTACCACCAGTGTATCTTCTGTGACACGCGGTGCAGTGACTTGTGGTGTATCCTCTTGTACAATTGGTCCTAAGGTCGGAACGTCCCCTCTTAACTCTTCAGGTACTAGTCTAGTCTTAGGCTTGTGGTTCATCACATAGTCTTCTTCTAAGAATCCAGCATTCGTGCTAATGATTACCTTCTGATCCTTAGGTCTATAGAATAGACCACCCTTCGTTCCCTTAGGATAGCCTACGAACAAACTGTTGATGCAGTCTGACCCTGATTGTTATTTTGGTGTTGACACCGATTTTAGTTTAGGTTGATGATTATGATTATGATTAAGTCCTGGTCGTGGACTAGGCATACCTAGTGGGACTAGGTTTGATGAAATCCTAGCTTAGTGGGCTAGGTGTGGAAAATCCTAAATTGGAGGGTTAGGTGTGAGAAAATCCTAGCTTGGAAGGCTAGGTGTGGAAAAATCCTAGCTTGGAGGGCTAAGTGTGAAAAATCCTAGCTTGGAGGGCTAGGTGTGAAAAATCCTAGCTTGGAGGGCTAGGTGTGAAAAATCCTAACCTGGAGGGTTAGGTGTGGAAAATCCTAGCTTGGAGGGCTAGGTGGTGAAAAGTCCTAACCTGAAGGTTTCCGTGTGAAAAAGTCCTGGCATGGAGGGTCAGGTCCAAGCCTGGAGGTCTAGGTTGATGAAATCCCAGCTTGGAGGGCCAGGTCCTAGCTTGGACGGCTAGGTTGGATGAAATACTGGCTTGGAGGGTCAGGTCCTAGCTTGGAGTGCTAGGTTGGGTGAAACCCTAGCTTGAAGGGCTAGGTTGGAGCCCCTGGATTGGTCTGGTGACCGATCAGGGAAGTTGACACAGTGCTCCTTCGTGGATCGGTCTGGTGACCGATCCAGCGATGGCTCATCGGTCTAGTGACCGATAAGGGAGTATGCGTTTCACTCACTGCTCGGCTCCTGATCAGTCTGGTGACCGATCAGGGAGCCCATAAGTGAGTTGAGTTCCCCTGCTGCTCTGCTCCTGATCGGTTCGGTGATTGATCAGGGAGCATCCAGTAGGTTTTTGGGAACCTTACTGATCTGCTCCTGATCTGTCTAGATACCGATCTGGAACACTGTTTAGACCGTTCTGGAGAACGATCAAGTGTCGCGAGTTCCTCACTATGACCGATCAGGACGGAGCCTGATCGGTCTGAGTATGCCCTCATCGGTCTGGTGACCGATCAGGAGGGTTGGACTGCGAAGCAAAGGAATCACTCCGCAAAGGTGTGGATCGGTCTGGTGACCGATCCACAACCTGGGATCGGTCTGGTAATCGGTCCCAGAGAGTCCCAGAGAAATCGTGATTCCTGATTAAGCGTTGGGGACCAATCAGGATGGAGCCTGATCGGTCTGAACCCATCCTGATCGGTCTGGTGACCGATCAGGAGGCTCTCTGATCGGTCCGGTGACCGATCACTTTAATTCAAAATGCACTGTCAGACGCTCTGATCACGTCTGAACACATTTGATTTCTCTGCGCTTAATATCTGATCCTTGATTCTCTGTGTGATATGTTGTGCTAATGATCTGATCAAGATTGCAGGTGGCAGGGATCGATTCGAACACTCAAGGAGAGTCAATGGAGGCCTTTCCTTGGAGCAGGTTTGTCCGTTTTCCATCTCAGGTTGCAAAGGATGCTAGCGCTGGCTGGAGCTGCTGACTGGGGCAGGTCTGAGGGGAAGCTTAGGGAGTCCAGGAGAGCTCAGCAGGCTGGTGGTTATAGGTGAGCAGCTGGAGGCTGCAGTGAGATGACCTGGCAATTAATGGAGGGACTTAAGGGCTTGGTGGCTGAGAAGTCTCAACAACAACAACGCTGCACACTTGATCAGTTTTTCTGTTCTTGCGATAACTTCAGTTTTTGCTTGCTGTTTAATCTGGTTCCATCATCTTGAACAAGCAACTGTGATCTCTGAAGCAACCTTCCGTTACTTGAGCATTTGGAAGAGGAACCAGGAGGCTTGGCGAGTCCATCAGCGAGAAGACACGAAGAAGGGAGTTCTTACGTGAGATCTACGCTGGGTGGAGCTCGGTGAGAAGTTTGCTTGGGTTCTTGTTGTCCTAAGTGCTCTGTAAGATCCTTCTTGTATTTCATTATGCTTGAAACTCTATCTTTGTTGAAATGCTATGGAGAGGTTACTTCACCGAGAAGGAGGTTGCATTTTATCCGGATTTTCCGGGGCTTGATCTGCCGACGATCTAGGGATCGCCCACCTTAAGGGCATGCCAAGGAGTAGGGGTAAATTATCCTCGAATCTTGTAAATCCTCTTGTTAGCATTCTTGTGTTTGCTCTTAGCTTAGAGTTACGTTTCTGCATACTCTGTTTGTTTTTTCTTCCGTTGCTGCCTAACGTTTAAGCGCAGAAAAATCGATAAGTGCTAAAGTTCAGTGTCTGGCTATATTCTCCCCCCTCTCTAGCCATCCAAGTTCCAACAAGTGGTATCAGAGCTTGGGACTCTGTTCTAGCGGATTAACAACCGAGAGCTATCTACAATGGCTTTGAGAGAAGGTTTTTCCACCACTCGACCTCCATTCTTCGATGGAGCAGATTTTCAATGTTGGTGATCGAAGATGCAGTACTATCTAAAGATGGATATCAACACTTGGTTCGCTGTGAAGGAGGGTTTTACCCCTCCAAAGGATGATGAAGGTAAAGAACTAGAATCATGGCGTTGGTCGCCTGAGCAAACCCAGAAGAGTGAAGCCGATGCGAGGCGGTGGTGACCCTACAATGTGGCATGAACAAAGATCAACTCATCACGGTTGGTCTCTTCACAAGTGCAAAAGATTTGTGGAATAAACTTATTGAACTCCATGAGGGCACCCGAGAATCAAGAATCGCCAAGAGGGATTTGTTCCTCAACCAACTACAAAACCTTACCATGAAGGAAAATGAAACGGTGAGTGAACTTCATAGCCAGTTCAAGGAAGTCCTCAACGGTCTTCATTCTATAGATGAAAAGGTCGAGAATCGCGACCTTGTGAGGTATGTGTTGAAAGCCTTTCCAAGGAATACTTTGTGGTCATCCATGGTGGATGCCTATAAAGTCTCCAAGGACTTATCAATTGTCAAATTAGATGATTTGTTTTGTGAAATGGAATTGCATGAAATGGCTAACAAAGGCCCTAAGGAGAAGGGGATTGCCTTAGTTGCATGGAATCTCAAGTAGAATATAGCAAGAGTTATCTAGTCTTAGATACATGCAAAAGAAGCATTCATAAGCAACAGAAAATAGTAAATATCTAGCATTTTACTTAGCATGCATACTACAAGAATTAGACATTAATGATAGTATTATCTAACATGACATAGTTTCCATAGCTCTAACTTAATCAACAGTAGAGTAGTCATAATCATCACACATTCAGAGTATAGTAATACAATATCAATCTTTTACTGGAAGCAGTTTAGATTCTAGACAAAAATAAGGTAGATAAGAATCTTTCGTCCTTTCCCGAGCCATCACCACACACATCCTCTAGCCTTCCCTCTGCCTCTTCCTTTAGTTCAAGTATTTCTTACCGCTATCTGCAGCATAAGAAAAACAACATGAACTAGTAAGCAAAACATGCTTAGTAAGAATCCGGGCCTACTCGCAAAACCATATCGATACATCATATCATGTACTCAGTAATCAAAATAGAACAAGATTATAAGCATCATAAGCATCTCATCAAAGCATCATAAACATCCCATCAAATATCTCTAAGTACTTTACAGAATAAGATTATCACATAATGAGAAAATGTTTTTCAAAAGGTTCCATAAAGGTAAGTACTTAAAAATATCATATCATCATCTAGGGCCCAGTTGTAGTACCACATCAAGCGCGTTCCCTAATAAATTGGGGTAGCGAGCCACCAATCTAATTAGAGCAGGACCCTTCCGTCCTACCAATGCCATGACCTTCAGTTAACATACACATTGGATTTGTTTAACGACCCCCTTCCGAGTCGGGTACACAACTTTCAAAGTAAAGTAATTTATCATGCAATTACTCATATATGTATATGCCTAAAGGTACTCTTAATCACATCTTAAAGGGACACACCACTCATCAAGGGTGCTCTTGATCCCCTAGGGACACACCACACATTCGGGTGCTCTTGATCCCAGTTTCAATAGAGTATCCTTTTTTTTTTAAGCATATTATCAACCACATCTCAACCACATCATGTTCATGTCATAAGAGTGCCCCATGGGCTATAAGGCATGCTTTTATACCTAACAAGATAGGTCACATAATTTATACACACATCATATAAGTGGTAGCATGCTTCATGATTTTACTAAGTGCTTCCCAACCCTAGGACTAGGGTTGGCCGAAAGTTACAAGTAAGGGAAATTCCCTTTTTTTCAATCAAGCATTCATTCAAGCATTTCTACAACACCTCAAGTGCACTTCATGTTAACAATTGACCATGGTTTATACTTCAAAGTGAGGTTAGCTTCCACTAACCCTAATTTACAAGGGGTGGCCGAAACTTATAGGATGGCTAGGCTAGGTTTTTGAGATCCAAACTTCACACAAACATTTACACAAACACTTCATCTACACTACTAATCATGGGAACATAATAGGATATCAAGCAACTCAAAAGCCCAAATTCTTCTCCCTTGGCCGAAACTTATATAGGGTACGAAACCCTAATTTTGTCTTCTCAAAAATTTGGAAAACAATACACATCCATACCCGAAGTTCCTAGGAGTATCCTCATGCATCAAGAAGCAACCAAGGCCCATGAATGGGTGGTGGCCGAAAGTTGTAAGGCACCAAACCCTAACTTTTGTCTTTCCAAAAATTTGGAAACAACACATATGTGTATAAAATCCCTAGGGTTACTAGCATGCATCAAAGTTTGATCAAAAACCCTTCTCTTGGACCCCTTACAAGGGGTGGCCGAAACCTTCATCAAGGGAAACCCTTGTGATTTTCCAAATGAATGAGACAACAACATCCAATAGCAATTATGTTGCAGGCGAGAGGACACTTACATCCTAGCGCTGGAATTTCGCCTTCTCTTAAACCGTAGGGTACCCTAGACTTGGAGGGTATGTGAAAATCCTTTTCTTCCAAATTTTCTCTAGGATTCCTTGGTCTTGGTAGAGAGCAATGGCACTTGGACTCTCCTTCTTGCAATTGCCCTAGGGTTAGAACCCTAGGATTGGAATTTCGAAAATGGAAAGGGAGAGAGTTCTTCTTGATTTTCGAAAATGAAGTGGGGAAGAAGAAGGAAAAAGTGTAACTTCCTTTCCCCCTCTCTTATTTATACTCTTCTCATGAAGAGGCATGTCTCTTCGCTTCCCTCGATTTAACGAGAATGTTTCTTATTCTCTCTACAAGAAATATTGCTTGGTTCATTGGTTAAGACATGGAGAGTGCAACTAGGAGGTTCAAGGTTTAATCCCTGCTTCCTCCTTCCTATATTTCCTTTTTATCACATTTTGCACTAATCCACATCTAAGCCCATTAAGCCAAGCCCATCATGAAATTTTATAATATTAATAATATTTCATGGATTCATAATATTTCATAATATCCCATAAATATTATTTCATAATATTTTTAATATTTCATATTCATGAATCTATAATATTTCATGATCTTCCATAATAATATTTCATAATGAATTCACCATATTATTCATGGTGAAATTTGGGGCGTTACAATCCTACACACCTTATAAAAAGTTCGTCCCGAACTTTAAAACAGTTCCGGATACTTTAGTCGCATCGTATCTTCCTGTTCCCAGGTGGCTTCTTCGAACTGCTCGTTCCGCCACAGAACCTTCACTAAGGGTACTTCCTTGTTCCTTAACCTTTTGACTTCCCGATCGAGGATCTGGATCGGGCGGCGTTCGGAACTCTGGCTCTCCTGTTCTTGCACGGATGGGGGTTCTATCATTTGACTCGCATCAGGGGTACACTTCTTGAGCATCGACACATGGAAGACGTTGTGGATAGCCGCCATTTCCGGCGGTAGCTCCAGCTCGTAGGCCACCTTGCCTACTCGTCTCAAAATCTGATAAGGTCCCACGTATCGCAGACTCAGTTTCCCCTTCTTTCCGAATCTCATCACCCCTTTCATAGGGGCTACCTTCAGGAATACCGAATCCCCAACCTCGAACTCGAGTGGTCGACGTCGTTTGTCAGCGTAGCTCTTTTGCCGACTCTGAGAAGTCTCTATCCTCTGGCGGATATTCTTTATAGCCTGAGTGGTCTCATCAATAATATCGGTCTGGAGTCCCATCTCCCTCTTTTCACCACTCTCATGCCAGCATAAAGGAGATCTGCATTTCCTTCCGTATAGTGCTTCGTACGGTGCCATCCCGATAGTAGCCTGATGACTGTTATTATAAGCAAACACTGCCAGGCTCAGGTATCGACACCAGCTTCCCTTGAAGTCCAAGGTGCAAGCTCGTAACATATCTTCTAGTATCTGGTTTACTCGTTCAGTCTGCCCGTCAGTCTGGGGGTGAAAGGCTGTACTGAATTTCAGCTTCGTGCCAAGGGCCTTCTGCACGTGTCCCCAAAAATCAGAAGTAAATCGACCATCTCGGTCAGAGACGATGGTCTTGGGAACCCCGTGTAGTCGGACAATCTCCTTGACGTACAATTGAGCCAGCTGCTCAACTGAATAAGTCATCCTGATACCCAGAAAATGCGCGAACTTGGTCAGTCGGTCCACAATAACCCATATACTATCATATCCATTCGTAGTCCGAGGCAGCCCTGATATGAAATCCATAGATATGTCCTCCCATTTCCACTCGGGAATAGGTAGAGGTTGCAGAACTCCCCCAGGTCTCTGGTGTTCTGCTTTGACCCTCTGGCAGGTCAAACACATGCTAATATAATGGGCTACATCTTTCTTCATGTCGGACCACCAAAATTTGCCCTTCAGATCTTGATACATCTTGGTAGACCCAGGGTGCATCGCATAAGGTGTGCCATGAGCTTCCTCGAGTATCCTCGTCCGTAAGTCGGAGTCGTCGGGAACGCATAATCGATCCCGGAAATATAAAACTCCGCTCTCGGAAATCCGGAATCCCTCGTCCTTGCCTTCGAGAATCTCTTGCTTGATTCTCTGAAGACTCGGATCAAGATTCTGCTTCTCCAGAATACCATCAAATAACGTCGGCACAATCTGTAGAGTAGAAAGCTGTCCCGATATAATCTCGATTCCGAAATCCATAATCTCTTCCCCTAAGGGTTGTGACAAAGCCGACAAAGATATTAAAGTAGCACATGATTTTCTACTAAGAGCATCGGCTACCTTGTTGGCTTTTCCCGGATGGTACAGGATCTCACAATCATAATCCTTGACCAACTCGAGCCATCGGCGTTGTCGCATATTCAGGTCTTTCTGGGTGAAGAAATATCGCAGACTCTGGTGATCAGTAAAGACCTTGCACTGAGTGCCATATAAGTAATGCCTCCATGATTTTAGCGCAAAGACCACCGCTGCTAATTCCAAATCATGGGTAGGATAATTCCTTTCATGTTCCTTTAATTGTCTAGAGGCGTAGGCAATCACCTTCCCATTCTGCATAAGCACAGCTCCGAGTCCCAGTTTGGATGCATCGTTGTACATATCGAAACCCGTATCACTTTCCGGGAGGGTCAATATAGGAGCGCTAGTCAGCCTCCTTTTTAGTTCAGAGAAGCTCTTCTCACATTCGTCTGTCCAAATATATTTCCTGTCTTTCTTAGTCAGAGCTGTCATAGGAGCTGCAATCCGAGAGAAGTTCTCTACGAATTTTCTGTAATAGCCTGCCAGCCCCAGAAAACTTCTGACCTCGCTGGCATTCTTGGGTCTGGACCAGTTACTTACGACCTCAATTTTGATCGGGTCGACCATCACTCCGTCCTTGGAGATAACATGTCCCAAGAATGATACTTGGTTTAGCCAGAACTCACATTTCGAAAATTTAGCATACAGTTGTTTCTTCTGAAGAATCTGTAATACTATACTCAGGTGCTCTGCATGCTCTTCGGAAGTCCTTGAATAAATAAGGATGTCGTCGATGAAGACGATCACAAATCTGTCAAGAAATGCCAAGAAAATCCGATTCATAAGGTCCATGAATATTGCCGGAGCATTAGTAACTCCAAACGGCATCACTACGAACTCATAATGTCCGTATCTCGTCCGGAAAGCAGTTTTGGGTATATCCTCATTTTTCACCCGGACTTGATGATAACCAGACCTCAGATCGATCTTAGAGAAAACCGTAGCTCCCTTTAACTGATCGAACAGGTCATCTATCCTGGGTAGAGGGTACTTGTTCTTTATGGTCACATTGTTTAATGCCCGATAGTCGATACACATACGCATCGACCCGTCCTTCTTTTTGACGAACAGTACGGGAGCTCCCCAGGGGGAATGACTAGGGCGGATAAGTCCCTTGTCGAGTAGCTCTTGCAGCTGTCCTTGCAATTCTTTCAATTCAGTCGGCGCCATTCAGTATGGTGCCTTCGAGATGGGGTTAGTACCAGGAATCAAATCAATGGCAAATTCAACATCTCTTTCAGGTGCTAACCTAGGTAAGTCGTCAGGAAATACCTCTGGATAGTTGCATACGACTTCGACGTCTTCTAGCTTCGAGTCCTCTCTAGGACGAGTATCAACCACATGAGCTAGAAATCCAGAACATCCATCCTCTAACATTTTCCTTGCCTTCTGAGCCGATAAGAATTTGCCAATTTTCTTCTTCGGCTCGCCGATAAATTCAAAGAGAATTCCCGTCTTGGGTCGGAAGATAACCCTTCGTTTACGGCACTCGATTGAAGCGCCGTATTTATTTAAGAAATCCATGCCCAATATCAGATCATAATCGGCCATATCAAGCACTATCAGATCGCAGTAGAGTTCCCTATCTGCATGCTGATCGGTGCGGCCCGCAGCATTTGGGTAGAGGGCATCACCTCTCCCGAGGGCAATGTAGTCAGAAACTTGCAATCTAGTTCTTGCAGTGGCATATCATACCTCGTGGCATATAGCATAGAAATAAAGGAATGCGTTGCTCCAGTGTCAAATAATGCAGTAGCAGGATGACTGTAAATAATTATCTGACCTGTGACAACGGTAGAGGCAGTCGCCACGTCTTCCTTTGTAAGCGAGAAAACCTGGGCGTTTGTTGTAGCAGGCGGGGCTTCTAATCGCCCCTGATAAATAGGAGTACCCTCAATAGCAGCCTGCATATGGTGAAGCTGGGGAGGAACACCTTTGTGCTGAATATACTGCTGCTGAGGTGCCTTAGCGGCAGTAGGACACTCTCTGGCAAAGTGTCCCTCCTTCCCGCAAGTATAACATCTCTTGGCACCCCGTAAGCATGCCCCGAGGTGCATCTTCCCACAGGTGGCACAAGGAGGGTGCTTAGGCTTCTTGCCTTTCGAATCACCAGTAGACTTGTTCCATGGCTTTCTTTTCCCATTGTTTTGAGCCAGGACTGGGCGTCCCACGGCTCGCAGATGCCGGAGAACTTATCCGGCTTCAGTCGTTGCCACTGTATCAAATAGGCCTCTTGTCGGACTGCTCTGGCCATAGTGTCCGAGGGTGCCTGTGCAGTCAGAGGTTCAGTGGTTATGGCGTCCTGACTTCCCGCAGGGGTGGCAGTGTTAGTCTGCTGGGTCATCAGAGTGTTTATCATCTGCTGCTACTCAGTGACCTGGCGCTGCAGCTCAGTGATCACCTGCATCAGGTCAGGTGGGGGTGCTATCTCGTTACCCCTAGTACTATGCCTTCTAGCCATATCTATCATATAGACAGTAAATGACTACATAAGCCTTAATTCTACCTTCACTTGTTATGCAAGTATTAATCACCTTCATATCATGCCAGCATAAATCATCTTTATCAATATCATTACTGTACATGAAATAATATAAGCGAGTTAGAATTTCTTACTTGGAAGCGGCAGGAGGAAGCTTGATGTGTGTGTGGTGGAGGGGAAATCTGCTCTGATACCAACTTGTAACGCCCGTCCTTATATCTACCCTTAAGGCGGGGTTACGGGTCCATACATTCATATCAATACTCAAGTTAAGCATGTATATCCAAACAAAACAATTACAATACAAGAGGTGTAGTAAGCATGCTTATTGAAGACTAATTTACCAAGCAAGGTTTTTTTCATTTCTTTTATATCTACATGCATTTACAACCTAATAGGAAGATCTTTTAACACACTATAGCAAGGAATCTCAAGTAGAATATAGCAAGAGTTATCTAGTCTTAGATACATGCAAAAGAAGCATTCATAAGCAACAGAAAATAGTAAATATCTAGCATTTTACTTAGCATGCATACTACAAGAATTAGACATTAATGATAGTATTATCTAACATGACATAGTTTCCATAGCTCTAACTTAATCAACAGTAGAGTAGTCATAATCATCACACATTCAGAGTATAGTAATACAATATCAATCTTTTACTGGAAGCAGTTTAGATTCTAGACAAAAATAAGGTAGATAAGAATCTTTCGTCCTTTCCCGAGCCATCACCACACACATCCTCTAGCCTTCCCTCTGCCTCTTCCTTTAGTTCAAGTATTTCTTACCGCTATTTGCAGCATAAGAAAAACAATATGAACTAGTAAGCAAAACATGCTTAGTAAGAATCCGGGCCTACTCGCAAAACCATATCGATACATCATATCATGTACTCAGTAATCAAAATAGAACAAGATTATAGGCATCATAAGCATCTCATCAAAACATCATAAACATCCCATCAAATATCTCTAAGTACTTTACAGAACAAGATTATCACATAATGAGAAAATATTTTTCAAAAGGTTCCATAAAGGTAAGTACTTAAAAATATCATATCATCATCTAGGGCCCAGTTGTAGTACCACATCAAGCGCGTTCCCTAATAAATTGGGGTAGCGAGCCACCAATCTAATTAGAGCAGGACCCTTCCGTCCTACCAATGCCATGACCTTCAGTTAACATGCACATTGGATTTGTTTAACGACCCCCTTCCGAGTCGGGTACACAACTTTCAAAGTAAAGTAATTTATCATGCAATTACTCATATATGTATATGCCTAAAGGTACTCTTAATCACATCTTAAAGGGACACACCACTCATCAAGGGTGCACTTGATCCCCTAGGGACACACCACACATTCGGGTGCTCTTGATCCCAGTTTCAATAGAGTATCCTATTTTTTTTTAAGCATATTATCAACCACATCTCAACCACATCATGTTCATGTCATAAGAGTGCCCCATGGGCTATAAGGCATGCTTTTATACCTAACAAGATAGGTCACCTAATTTATACACACATCATATAAGTGGTAGCATGCTTCATGATTTTACTAAGTGCTTCCCAACCCTAGGACTAGGGTTGGCCGAAAGTTACAAGTAAGGGAAATTCCCTTTTTTTCAATCAAGCATTCATTCAAGCATTTCTACAACATCTCAAGTGCACTTCATGTTAACAATTGACCATGGTTTATACTTCAAAGTGAAGTTAGCTTCCACTAACCCTAATTTACAAGGGGTGGCCGAAACTTATAGGATGGCTAGGCTAGGTTTTTGAGATCCAAACTTCACACAAACATTTACACAAACACTTCATCTACACTACTAATCATGGGAACATAATAGGATATCAAGCAACTCAAAAGCCCAAATTCTTCTCCCTTGGCCGAAACTTATATAGGATACCAAACCCTAATTTTGTCTTCTCAAAAATTTGGAAAACAATACACATCCATACCCGAAGTTCCTAGGGGTATCCTCATGCATCAAGAAGCAACCAAGGCCCATGAATGGGTGGTGGACGAAAGTTGTAAGGCACCAAACCCTAACTTTTGTCTTTCCAAAAATTTGGAAACAACACATATGTGTATAAAATCCCTAGGGTTACTAGCATGCATCAAAGTTTGATCAAAAACCCTTCTCTTGGACCCCTTACAAGGGGTGGCCGAAACCTTCATCAAGGGAAACCCTTGTGATTTTCCAAATGAATGAGACAACAACATCCAATAGCAATTATGTTGCAGGCGAGAGGACACTTACATCCTAGCGCTGGAATTTCGCCTTCTCTTAAACCGTAGGGTACCCTAGACTTGGAGGGTATGTGAAAATCCTTTTCTTCCAAATTTTCTCTAGGATTCCTTGGTCTTGGTAGAGAGCAATGGCACTTGGACTCTCCTTCTTGCAATTGCCCTAGGGTTAGAACCCTAGGATTGGAATTTCGAAAATGGAAAGGGAGAGAGTTCTTCTTGATTTTCGAAAATGAAGTGGGGAAGAAGAAGGAAAAAGTGTAACTTCCTTTCCCCCTCTCTTATTTATACTCTTCTCATGAAGAGGCATGTCTCTTCGCTTCCCTCGATTTAACGAGAATGTTTCTTATTCTCTCTACAAGAAATATTGCTTGGTTCATTGGTTAAGACATGGAGAGTGCAACTAGGAGGTTCAAGGTTCAATCCCTGCTTCCTCCTTCCTATATTTCCTTTTTATCACATTTTGCACTAATCCACATCTAAGCCCATTAAGCCAAGCCCATCATGAAATTTTATAATATTAATAATATTTCATGGATTCATAATATTTCATAATATCCCATAAATATTATTTCATAATATTTTTAATATTTCATATTCATGAATCTATAATATTTCATGATCTTCCATAATAATATTTCATAATGAATTCACCATATTATTCATGGTGAAATTTGGGGCATTACAAAATGGGTAAGCAAACAAAATCTGCACATAAAGGTAAAAACACTGTAAGTACTTCTACCGCATTAGATTTACTTCATATGGACATGTTTGATTGTAGCACTATTATATCATTGAATGGTAGTAGATATTGTTTTGTTATCATTGATGATTTTACTAGATATACATGGACTTATTTTCTAAAATATAAGGACTAAACCTTATATGTCTTTATGTCTTTTTGTAGAACAGTTGAAAATGAGAAATTATCAACTATTAAGACAATAAGAAGTGATCATGCAGGTGAATTTCAAAACCAACGGTTTTTAGAGTTTTGTCAAGATAGAGGGTATAGACACAAGTTCTCCACTCCTAGAACACCACAACAAAATGGTGTTGTAGAGAGGAAGAACCGGGTCTTACAAGAGGCTGTGCGAAGCATGCTTAATGAGTACTCACTACCGAGCTACTTGTGGGCCGAAGCTGTAAATACAGCTTGCTACGTGCAAAACCGAGTCCTCATTCATAGGTTCTTAGGAAAGACTCCCCATGAACTTTAGTTTGGAAAATCACCTACGGTTAAACATCTTAGGGTGTTTGGTTGTAAGGTGTTTATCCTAAACACCAAGGACCACCTTGGAAAGTTCACGGCAAAGGCTGATGAAGGGATACTAGTCGGGTACTCCCTAGTTAGCAAAGCCAATCGAGTCTACAATAAGAAATCTAGATTGGTTAAAGAATCTTCTGATGTTGTCTTTGAAGAAATTCCAAGATCAAATGATCAATCAGAAGATGTCGAAGAAACCCAATATGAACTCAGGCAACTGGGTTTGGATGAAAGTCCAAATGTTGTTGATGGTGATGAGTCTGATGACGGTGAGCCTAGACAACACATAGATCAGCCGGATCCTGAGGCTGAGCTAATGTCTAGTGAAACCATTCAAGAAACACCACCAACACCAAGGCAAACTAGGTTAGCCTCTAGTCATCCCCAAGACCAGATTGTTGGAGGCATCCATCATGGGGTTAGAACTAGATCATTCTTCCGGAATGAGGCTAATGAAGTTGCGCTAATTTCCGGAATTGAACCTAGAAAAATTGACGAGGCGTTAAATGATCCCGATTGGATCATTGCCCTGTAAGATGAACTAGGTCAATTTAAAAGAAGTCAAGTTTGAGACTTAGTTCCTAGACCCAAGAAGACCACCATTATTGGAATCAAATGGGTCTTCAAAAATAAATTGAACCATAAGGGAGAAATCATAAGAAACAAGGCACGCTTAGTAGCCAAGGGCTATAGTCAAGTTTTTTTTTTAGGGCTACAGTCAAGTTGAAGGCCTTGATTATGATGAGACCTATGCTCCCGTGGCTCGATTAGAGTCCATCCGATTGATGCTTGCATTTGCAGCACATCGTGGTTTCAAGCAATATCAAATGGATGTCAAATCGGCCTTTCTAAATGGTTTAATAAGAGAAGAGGTCTATGTCGAACAACCTCTGGGGTTTGAGAGTACCGAATTCCTAAACCACGTATTTAAGCTCATGAAGGCGCTCTACGGCCTTAAACAAGCACCCCCGAGCTTGGTATGAGCGGTTGTCGACGTTTCTAATTGAAAAAGGCTTTGTTAGAGGCCAAATAGATCCTACACTATTTCTACGGAGAGATGGTGACAATATATTTGTAGCCCAAGTATATGTCGATGACATTATTTGTGGCTCAAACAACAAGGGCTATTTAAATGAATTCATTGAACACATGGAGAGTGAATTTGAAATGAGTCTAGTGGGAGAGTTGACTTTCATCCTTGGACTCGAAATCAAACAAACCCGAGATGGGATCCATGTGCACCAATCAAAATATACCCAAGAGATGCTTCGAAAATTTAACATGAGTGATTCAAAAGAGGTAACCACTCCCATGGCTACAAACACAAGATTAGACAATGATGAGAGTGGTAAACCTGTTGATTTGACTCAATATCGAAGCATGATAGGTAGTCAGCTATACCTCACAGCCAGTTGACCTGATATACTTTTTGCTGTGGGTATGTGCGCTAGGTATCAAGTTTGTGCCAAGGAATCTCACTTGATTGTTGTTAAGAGAATTTTGAGATACCTCAAGGGCACAATTGGTGTTGGTCTATGGTACCCCCGTACCGAATCGTTTGACCTAATTGGCTACACCGATTCCGACTATGCTGAATGCAGGTTGGATCGGAAAAGCACGAGTGGGGGTTGCCAATTTTTAGGATCATCTTTAGTAAGTTGGTCAAGCCGGAAGCAACACTGTGTTGCTCTCTCCACGACCGAGGCAGAATATATTGCTATGGGAGAGAGCATATCGCAATTGTTGAGGATGATTGATAAGCACCATTTTATTGATTATTTTAATTGCTAAAATCCATGTTTGATCTATGTTTTTATTGTCAAAATTGTGAAATTGCCCTAGGTTTTAGAACTTACCTTTATTTTGGACTTAATTGCAAATATGCAAATTTTTTGGATTATTTTGGCCACTAAATTCTTGATCTATTTTTGTAGGCATCAAGGTTCAAGGATCTAGGGCATATTGGGTCAAACTCGAGTCGGAAGTGACCCGGATCAAATCATCAAGATTAAGATTAAATCTGGGCCGTTCGATTCGAAAGCGGCTAGATCTGAGCCATCCGGGATGATCTGAAGCCATCCGAGCTAGGGCTAGGGTTGATCAAGCACCCTGATCAAGATCTGAAGGTTTCATCACAATCAGAGCTCAATCAACCATTGGATCAAGCTTGGAGGGCTCTAGAGCGTCCAATCACAGATAGAGTTGATCTGGACCATCCGTTGCATATCTGGAGGATCCGAGCTACCACAAGGCAGATCCTGACCCCAGATCATCATCATAAAAGTTTGGCTCAAATCAGAGCAAGATCAGCCGTTGGATTTAAGTGGATCAATCTGGACCGTCCATGCTTAAGTATTTAATCAAAAATTTCCTACCTTCAGCAGTCGTCGCGTCTTCACCGCAATTCTTCACTATTCTTCGTGTTCTTCTGCATTTCTTCAATTTTTCTTCAATCCGAGGCGCGACCACCTCGATTCCAACCGAAATTCATCGTCTGAATCCTTGGGAGGCAATCTCGATCCGAAATTCAACTCAAACTTCATCCGGACAGAGCTTGTTGAGGGTTTCGCATTCTCTGTGGTCCGGGAGCTTGAATCTCAGCTACACGCAAATTCAGATCACCTGAGCCACTTGTAGGGGTTCTCAAGTGAGCTCAGGTCGTCTCCAAATCTTCATCACAGCTCAGCAAGTTGAGATTAAAGGGCTCGGATTGGAATTTTCCCATTTGGAGCAGTTTGAGCAAAATTGATGGATTGGAGTTGTTCTCCACCGATTTGCTGAGCCTAGGGGTTCGAAGCCAGCTCTTGACTGACAACAAAGAAGACTTTGAGCTAGGAAAGGATTGGGGTTTAGATTTCCTTGGTTAATTTCATTTTTGTAGCTGTAATTTCATTACTGTTGGAATTTCGTTTCTGTTAGTTTCAGATTTGGTTAATCTCGTTTTCTTAATTGTTTAGCTGTAATTTAGCTTCAATCTTCAAGTTGAGTTGTTAAGGAACTTGTGTAGTGATAGATTGCATTTAATTTCAGTTAATTTTAGTTCAATTCCTTGCGTATCAAAGCTGTCCTGTTTACTTCTGCACTCTTCAGTTATGTCTGCTGCGTATCAGTCCTTGGGCTGCTGCGTATCAGACCTTTATTTGCATCAAGTTAGCTTTAGTTTAATGTTAGGAAATTGCATCGCATTTTGTTTCATTTAAACAGCACTTTATTTCTGCATTTTGAATTAGCTGTTTTGAATTGATTACCATTTCTGCACTTCATTTTTCATCTCTGAAATTTCCTGCGTATCAAGCTATTAAATCCTGCCTTTGTATCAAGACAAGAGTCTACATTGATTGGAGTCCAGTAACTTACCCTTTCAGTGAATTATTGCATTCGATTTCAGCTTCCAATGGCATTCGGCAGATTCTGAATTCATCCATTTCTGCCTCTTTTTATTTCTGAACATTGCAGTAGCTGCAATTCTGTGCATCTTATTTAAGCTAGATTTCTGATGTTTTTGTTTATCCTTTCATTCCACTTGTTTCTGAATTGATTAGATTGTTTCTGCACAGCAAATTCAGCCTGTTTAAGGGTAGTGATTTCACATTCGGTGACTTCCAAATTGTAGTTTCCTTGTCTGCATTGCCAAGTTGCTGAATTTCTGCATTGATCTGAATTTCTGAATCCATAGCTGCACATCAGTTTTGTTTTTATAGCTGCAAGGTCTGAGTTAATAAATTCTGAATCCGTATCAAATTATCAGTAGCTTCTCTGATTTTCCCTGAACATTAGACTAGAGAACTTGATCTTAGATGTTTGGTTTGAATCTGAATTTAACTTGCTGATTCTTGGCAGGAGGTTCTAAATTTCTACATCTAATTTCTGTCTTCATTTCCTGCATTCCACTTCAGTTTCTGCAATTTGTTTTGTATCAGATTAACATCCCTGCAGTTTATTTAAGCTTTTGGCACATGAGTTTGACTTCACTTGGTATCAAGTTGTTTTGATTAATTTGCTTGCATTTAGGTATCAAGTTAAGTTTCGGTTTGAGTGGTGATGCTTTGAGTTTAAATCAATTTGAAGTGTATTCGTGCAATCGAAATCAGATCCATGTTTTCTTTCCAAAATGGTGCAAGTGGCCTTTGATTGAGTTGTTTGTTGGTTAAGTTCATAAATTGCCATTCCTTGTTGAATTCGTCTAGCTAAGATCCTTCATTCTTATTGCGATTCCATTTCTATTTGAAACCAAAACCCAATATTTATTTGAAACCCAAAAACGTTAACGACACATAAATACAAGCGCGAATCAAACAAACCTTCAACTAGCCCCGAGAAAAATACGACCTGTGGCCCCTATATTACATTTTCAGATTTTTGATTGTAAAAAGGGTTTCCAGCATTCATTCACATTTAAATTTGATAGACCCAATTTCGTGACAATATTTAATATATCATTTGGGTCTTATCAATGATTCATACTCTAGAGGATTATGGATTAAGCTACAAGGGAGTGCAAGTGTTGTGTGACAACATTAGCACAATTAACCTAACCAAGAATCCGGTCCATCACTCTAGAACTAAACATATTGAAGTGCGTCACCACTTCATTAGGGATCATGTTGCTAGAGGAGATGTTGTACTCTCATATGTAGAGTCCAAATCAAATCTAGTAGACATTTTCACTAAACCACTCCCCGAAAATGAGTTTAGCTTCTTAAGAACGGAGTTGGGAATGCGTCGCATTTCATAGACATCAAAATGCATTCAAAATCCTTGATGATCATTTCGAATTGTTGGGCGACAATTGGGTAACTTGGGGACATCTCACACAAACTATAAGGTTTACCAAAACGTTTTTGTTTGCTAGATATGGGGTGAGATGCTAGGATCAACTAAATTTCTCGAAATGTCGTTGCATCCCTTGAGAAATTTGGTTGACGAGATAAAAATCACTACGGTGACCAAGTATGGGGAAAACCAATGCATAACACATGTGTACTTGGCTCCATGATCATACTTGGACATTCCAATTAAGGAAACTTGATTGGAAACTTGAATTTGATACACACTTGGTTGAAATTAAGTGGATGTTTGTTGATTGAGTTTGACTCCACTTGAGTGGAGCAAAGTGATTGTTAAACCCATAAGGACCTTTGATCATGGTCAGAAATCAATTTTACTCAAGGGAGCACTTCCAAGATCGATAACTCTCATCAGATCTTGTCAGAAATCACTTGGAAGTCTGAAACTGAATATTTCAGATCGTATCAGGAAAATTTAGGAAGCATGATCGGTCACCGGACTAATCAGGAGTATGTCTGATCGGTCCAACGGACCAATCCAGCTGTTGTGCGAATAATTGTCAAAACCCACTGTGGTGGTCTGGATCGGTCCCCGGACCGATCTGGCGCCCTCTGTGGTGATCGGTCCACAGACCGATCAGAGGGGTCTCAGAACACTTCGCGAAAAATTGACCAAACATTCTATGTTGGCCTGGATCGGTCCCCGGACCGATCTAGCACCCTGGGGTGATCGGTCCACAGACCGATCAGGGGGCTCATGGAAAAACCTCCAAACCTACTGTTTGCTTCCTGATCGATCAACCGATCGACCAGGAGCCTGCCTGATCGGTCACCCGACCGATCAGGACCAGGCCAGTCCGATCAGGTCGGAGCCTGATTGGTCTGGGCGCTCCCAGATCGAACGGTGATCCGTTCGATCACATTAAATTGTGGTTGGTGGACCGATCCACCAACTGATTAATTTCTCCGAAACCCCTCATCTCCCAAGCCCTAGTGTCGAAATCCTCACTTTTGTGCGTGCGATCATCTTCCTCACCTCCTCTTGCGTGCGAGCTTTTGTGCGAGTGTGATCCTGCTAAGGTTTCCTGCGAGCACTTCCTTGTCCTCTGTAAGTTTCTTTCTCGCTCAAGGTCTTGAGCACATTTCTTGCGCCGTGATCTTTCTCCTGCGCGAGTTCTTCTTCGAGCCTTCAGGATTTTCTCAGATCAAATCAACATCATGGCACCTAAGTAAGGGTCTCCTTCTTTCATCTTGTTGATTACTTCAAATATCATAATATGTGGTGAACTAACCGTGATGTTTGTTTTTGGGGTTTACTTTGGGTGTGTGCCGTGTGTGTCTTCCCATATGATCATTGTCTTAATCCTTATGTTCACTGATTGGTTCATTGATTAAACCCTGTCTTGACCAATATGATCAAATCTTGTTTGATTTTTGACAAAATCTTACCTTTGTTTGTGTTACGATTATGTTCACTTGATTCACTTCATTTGATTCAAATTGTTTTCATGATCAATTCTTCAAACCTTTAGAAAGTCATCTAAGGGCAAGGAACCCGTGGAGGGAAGCTAAAACGGCAAAGACCCTTCATCATCTACACCCCCTTCAAGACCTCCACCACCTCAACATACCAGATTTCAAAATATTCATTATGCACTAGACTTTCAGTGGCACACTTTCAAACACATGCCATGTCGAACTGTGGACCAAACCTTCATTTACGAACATTGTCCAACAGTACGGCAAATCATTGAACACTATGACCTTCAATCCATTCTTTTCCTTGAGAGGTCAATCAACTTTGATTTGGTCTCTGAATTCTATAATAACATGGTCAGTGGTGAGGGTACGGGGTGGAGGACCCGTGTGGCCAGTATTGACCTTGATTTTCATCTATCTGCCTTCAGTGCATTTCTTGGCTGTCGCCAATCAGACAATAACTTTCCACTCTATCCGTTTCTTCCGGATCGTCTTCCGGTTCCCTTCGATGGAGTCACTCCTGACTCCATCTACAAGTATTTTCTAGGTTATCCCAGGCCAAGGGGTTCCGGAGAGTGCACCCATGATTTTCCCACATTTCCTGCTCTTTGCCTTTCCCCCGTTGAGTATGTTTTGTTTAAGATCATCACTAATTGTCTCCTCCCGACTACTTCAAAACACTTAGATGAAATTCACTCATTCCACTACTTGATGCTCTACGGGATGCATCAGCAATTAGACTTTGACCCAGTGACTTCCGTCTATTTCTCCATCATTATCCACGGTTAGATGTACGGTCAGACAGTTTACATGTCGTTCGGTCATATCATCACTGCCTGGCTGGAGTCGGTTGGTATTGACGTTTCACAGGGCTGCATTGTACCCATGGTTCGACAGGACTGTCAACTTGATCTTCGCATATTGGCCCAGTCTGGCATTATTGTCAGACCACAGGGGCTGAGGTGGAAGGATCGGCGACGTGTCGGGGAGTTACCGGGAGCAGCCCCTGACCAGGAGCCGTCTGCTGTTGCTTAAGATTACGATGAGTGGGATCCTGACTTTCGCTGGCAGGTTGCGGAGCTAGAGCGGATGATGCAGCGTGAGCTACATATTTCCGAGCTCTGGCAATAGGAGGTCAGCTCAGAGTTTCGGTCCTTTGATCGCCGACTAGACGCTCTAGACGCTCTAGCATCCGACGTTTCTGGGATCTGCTCACTATAGGAGACATGGTATGAGGAGTGGTACCATCATACGTTTCCTGGAGCTGCGACCTCCAGCAGCACTCCACCAGGGGATGTTATATGTATTGATGATTCATCGGACGGTGACCCCGCTGAGGGTTGATACTATTTAACTGTCTGAATTGTATAACTCTATGGCTAGATGCCTATGACTTGACTTTGCTTTTCATATTTGACTTACTATTTTCTGCTTATTGTTTGGCTTATATGTTTGTTCATAAAAATGCTATCATTATGTATGCCTCATTATGCGTTGCTCTGATTATGCTTATGATGCCATGATACATATGATTGCTTTGTCATGCCTTATCTTTATCGTCTGTTTTCATATGTTGTCAAAATTCAATCAAATCTTTTGTTGTTTTGGGAGACCCTAGGGTTGAGGCGGAGTATGATTAAACTTAACAACCCGTCTACACCCTTTTTAGTATTTGACAAAGGGGGAGAGTGTGGTTGGTTAAGTTTGGGATAACTGTGTTATAGGGGGAGGATCCTGGTTCCCCTAAGATTCTGAAATTTGAATTTGAGAAAATTGATTTCAAAATCTCTAAACTTAAAATCGGGTTGTCAAACAACAAAAAGGGGGAGATTGTTGATGCAGTCTGACCCTAAATGTTATTTTGGTGTTGACACCGATTTTAGTTTAGGTTGATGATTATGATTAAGTCCTGGTCGTGGACTAGGCATACCTAGTGGGACTAGATTTGATGAAATCCTAGCTTGGAGGGCTAGGTGTGGAAAATCCTAACTTGGAGGGTTAGGTGTGAGAAAATCCTACCTTGGAGGGCTAGGTGTGGAAAAATCCTAGCTTAGAGGGCTAGGTGTGAAAAATCCTAGCTTGGATGGCTAGGTGTGAAAAATCCTAGCTTGGAGGGCTAGGTGTGGAAAATCCTAACCTGGAGGGTTAGGTGTGGAAAATCCTAGCTTGGAGGGCTAGGTGGTGAAAAGTCCTAACCTGGAGGGTTAGGTGTGAAAAAGTCCTGGCTTAGAGGGTCAGGTCCTAGCCTGGAGGGCTAGGTTGATGAAATCCCGGCTTGGAGGGCCAGGTCCTAGCTTGGAGGGCTAGGTTGGATGAAATCCTAGCTTGGAGGGTCAGGTCCTAGCTTGGAGGGCTAGCTTGGGTGAAACCCTAGCTTGAAGGGCTAGGTTGGAGCCCCTGGATCGGTCTGGTGACCGATTAGGGAAGTTGGCACGGTGCTCCTTCGTGGATCGGTCTGGTGACCGATCAGGGAGTATGCATTTCACTCACTGCTCGGCTCCTGATCGGTCTGGTGACCGATCAGGGAGCCCACAAGTGAGTTGAGTTCCCCTGCTGCTCTGCTCCTGATCGGTCTGGTGATTGATCAAGGAGCATCTAGTAGGTTTTTGGGAACCTTACTGATCTGCTCCTGATCGGTCTGGTGACCGATCTGGAACACTGTTCAGACCGTTCTGGAGAACGATCAAGTGTCGCGAGTTCCTCACTTTGACCGATCAGGACGGAGCCTGATCGGTCTAGACCGATCAGGAGGGTTAGACTGTGAAGCTAAGGAATCACTCTGCAAAGGGGTGGATCGGTCTGGTGACAGATCCACAACTTGGGATCGTTCTGGTGATCGATCCCGTAGAGTCCCAGAGAAATCGCGATTCCTGATTGAGCGTTGGGGACCGATCACGATGGAGCATGATCGGTCTGAACCCATCCTGATCGGTCTAGTGACCGATCAGGAGGCTCTCTTATCGGTCCGGTGACCGATCACTTTAATTCAAAATGCACTGTCAAACGCTCTGATCACGTTTGAACACATTTGATTTCTCTGCGATTAATATCTGATCCTTGATTCTTTGTGTGATATGCTGTGCTAATGGTCTGATCAAGATTGCAGGTGGCAGGGATGGATTCAAACACTCAAGGAGAGTCAATGGAGACCTTTCCTTGGAGCATCTTTGTCCGTTTTCTATCTTAGGTTGCAACGGACGCTGGCGCTGGCTGGAGCTGCTGACTGGGGCTGGTTTGAGGGGAAGCTCAGGGAGTCCAGGAGAGCTCAGCAGGCTGGTGGTTGCAGGTGAGCAGCTGGAGGCTGCAGTGAGATGACCTGGCAATCAATGGAGGGACTTAAGGGCTTGGTGGCTGAGAAGTCTCAACAACAACAACGGTGCACACTTGATCAGTTTTTCTGTTCTTGCGACAACTTCAGTTTTTGCTTGCTGTGTAATCTGGTTCCATCATCTTGAGCAAGCAACTGCGATCTCTGAAGCAACCTTGCATTACTTGAACATTTGGAAGAGGAACTAGGAGGCTTGGCGAGTCCATCAGCGTGAAGACACGAAGAAGAGAGTTATTGCGTGAGATCTGCGCTGGGTGGAGCTCGGTGAGATGTTTGCTTGGGTTCTTGCTGTCCTAAGTGCCCTGTAAAATCCTTCTTGTGTTTCATTGTGCTTAAAACTCTATCTTTGTTGAAACGCTGGGAGAGGTTACTCCACTGAGAAGGAGGTTATATTTTATCCGGATTTTTCGGGGCTTGATCTGACGACGATCAAGGGATCGCCCACCTTAAGGGCACGCCAAGGAGTAGGGGCAAGTTATCCCCGAACCTTGTAAATGTTGGTGCAGGCAGCACCTAAGTCAAACCTGGGTTTTGATAATGGAAAAGGATTCAAAAGTTAAGATATTATGTTGATCTAACATGTTCACTAAGTATACAGGAAAAGAAGCCCTAGGTACACTAGGCATGAAGTCCTGGTCGAGGACTGGGCACGAAGCCCTGGCAAGGAGCTGGGCATGAAGTCCTGGCAAGGAGCTGGGCACCGAAGACCTACTCGGAAGGTGGGCACGAAGACCTGGTCAGGTGCATCAGGCAAAAGTCCAACCGGAGGAGCCGGTTGGCAAAAGGTAAACTCTCCTGAGAGGAGTAGTTGAGGACGCGTTCCCCGTCGAGGGAACAGTAGGCGTCGGCTCGACCTAGGGCTCAATTTCGGAGACCCAAAGTCAGAACCAAGACAGCTACGACTATAAAATTCACTAACACTTTTGCTTTGTTTTGTGTGGCACTAACCCTGGATGCAGAACCGAAGGAATGAGTTTCTACAGCTCAGAACGCCCCAAAGGAGAGGGGCAGCAGCTGGGCAGGGCGCCCCGGAGGTCCCAGGCGCCCCCAAGGTGAAGGCAAGACAAGCTGAGCAAGTAACACTTCGGAAGCTCACTGGGGCAAGCGCCCCCAAGCTCCCGGCCGCCCCCCAGTGTCCCGGGCGCCCTGGGTCCAAGCCAACGAAGCAGATAAAGTTCAAGTCAGCGAGAAGCCAGCATACCAAGTCAACCTGGGTGCCCCCTACTTCCCGGCGCCCCCGTCAAACCCCGAGCCCGATCCTGGAGGGATAAGGGCTGACCGAGTTGCGGATGAGAGTTTGCGGATCGGGAGACACGTGGAGGGTGCCCCCAACGTCCCGGGCGCTCCCAGGTGCACTATATAAGGGGCTCGACCCCCAAGGCTTCTACAACAATTCTTCCAACGCCAATACACACTTCGACTCAAGCGCTCTGCTCCTGAAACCTCCCATCTCGAGATTCAAGCGCCGACGACGACCCTCTGCTCCGAAGCACGATCCACACCGGGCGTCGGTAACGAAGAGTTTAATTTTTAGTTTACTATACTACAACTGTAATATTCTTCTGTAAACATTTGCGGACATATAGAATTGTCCGCAAAAAATGGTCAACGACCGTGCACCTTGGAGTAGGAGCCGACCGCGACTCCGAACCAAGTAAAATCGCATGAGTTCTTGTGCTGTGTTTTCAATTCCGCTGCGTATTCTCTTAACCTCGAACCCGAAAAGTTTTAACGATATTCACCCCTCCTCTATCGTATTCTCTCGATCCAACAAGTGGTATCAGAGCGGGGAAATTCAAATTTGTTGCAACCACCAATTTGAGAATTTTTTTTCGGATTTTCTTTGATTTTTTTCAAATTTTTATCGTTAATCGAGATTGGTGCAACACCACTCGATAAATTTTTTTTCCCGCACTACTAATCCAAGACCAAGTCTTGGGACATTTTTTCTCTCTCTTTCTTTTTCAGATAATTTCTAAATGACCATGCAAGAGGGTTTCAGTATCGTCAGACCACCGCTCTTCAGTGGGGAGGATTTCTCCTACTGAAAGAGTAGGATGGAAGTCCACCTGAAAACTCAGGTGGACATGTGGATAATAATCCAGTCTGGTCTGGACATACCTAAAAATGCTGACGGAGTGCCACAATCCTACACCGAATGGGATACCGCCCTCAAAAGAAAAATTGAAACTGACGTCAAAGCAACTCAAACACTTCAATGCGGCCTAACCAAAGAGGAGTTGAACCGGGTAGGTCCATTCAACAGTGCAAAAGAACTCTGGGGTAAGCTAATTGAATTGCACGAAGGAACTTCCGATACCCGGATCAGCAAGAGGGACCTACTACTAAACATGTTGTACACAATCAAGATGAACGACGGTGAAATAGCAGCCCAGCTTCACGCCAGAATTCAGGAACTGATGAACGACCTTCACACAATCGGTCACAAGGTAGAAAACCGTGACCTGATCAGGTATACCCTTAACGCTTTCCCAAGAAACACGTTGTGGGCATCTATGGTAGATGCGTACAAAGTTTCATGGGACTTGTCTAAAATTAAATTAGATGAACTATTTTCCGAACTTGAATTACATGAGCAGACTAACTGCACACTGGCCGAGAAAGGCATTGTCTTTATTGCAGGTAAAACTGGAAAGATAACCAAGAAAAAGCCTCAACCTGAGCACGAGTCTGAGTCAGATTCAACCTTAGAAGACAGCAAAGGAGATCGACCCAAGTTGGTCCGGCTTGCCCGGAACTACTACAAGGAATTGAAGAATCAATCCAACAGAAGAAAGGCCAGCCGAAAGAAGGAAGATCCGGCTGAACCAACTAAGAACAAATCAAGTGTGACTTGCTTCGAATGCAACAAAAAGGGACATTTCAAATTGGAATGCCCTAACCTAAAAGATGCCAAGAAAGCAAGAAGAAAGAAAGCTCTTCAATCAACGTGGGACGAGTCTTCATCTGAAGAAGAAGAAGAGGCCCCACAGTCGAACTTGCTCGCCCTGACTGCCTCAGACGAAATCGAGACCGAGTCAGAATCGGAGCCGGATGACGGAAAGCTCACGTTTTCAGAGGATGGCGAAATAACTGTAAGTGGGTTTTCTAGAAATCAATTGTCAGAATTAATTGCCTATCTTTCTCGAGACTTGGCGAAAGCCAAAATCCAAGTCGAATCTCTCCGACATGAAGTAAAACTCCTGAAAGAGGGAGCTGATTCTATATGCTTAACTGAGAAGGTTCAAGAAGGAACCTCTACTCAAGTTGAAAAACTTGAGAAAGAGATCTCCTCCTTGAAAACTCAAGTCAAGGACCTTAGATCAGCCTTAGAACGATTCACTTCTGGTTCCAAGGGTCTTGACATGATTCTTGGAAAACAGAAGTCGGTTCTAAATCGATCTGGATTAGGCTATAGAACCAAGTCTAGACAAAGATCATACTATGCTGTACTGAACCAGTCCAGACCTAAAATTCAGGCATGGGTACCCAAACTGTGCCTGAAAAAATAAGCTGGATCAAATCAGTATTGGATCCCCAAGGACAAGATTCACATCTTGCCGAACCATTATCGTGGCTTTAGTCCAGGGGGAACCAAATTAAAAATAATATTCATAGTTAGATGAATTTCTATTCTTGTTTTAAATTGCATGATTGCTTGTCTATTTAATTTCTGCAATTTACCATGCTTAGACTTAGGACTGGTTAGATTAAGGATTGAACCAATTAACTGAAATTTGAACAACCTAGTATTGGGTGGCGGTGAGATGATTGTACGTTAGGGAAGCCTCTTCTAATAAGGTCAAGTATACTCTACTTGGTCTCTTTAGACTGGTGAAACTAGCCGAAGCTACCGATCCAAGACCCAAACTAGTTAGACCAAAATTTTTTCAAAAAATAATTTTGAAAATGAAATTTCATTAAAAGGCTTTGTCAAGGAAAGGGTTGATGATCCAATAAGGCTACGGTCAATGAAAGCCTAGTGCCTCGCCAAGACCTGGAAGCCAATTTTTGAAATTCAAATTCAAATTATTCTTTGTCAAATTCAAATCTAACACAAATTTTCAGTTAATTGTAGATTCAATCATTTGTTTTAAATAAACTCAAAATCAATTATTTTCAAAATTAATTTAAAGTTTTCAAAACAATTCATGTTTTTTCAAAATAATTCTATCTACTAAAACCTGTCTCACAAAACTTATAAGGCTAACGTGATTGATAACCCTAGATTTGGGTGAGACAGACTAGGCAGTGAAAAATCAATTTAGGTTATTCCTGATTCTAATTGGATCCAAATCAACAAAACTCTTTATGTGTAGGAACATAAAGATTTGGACCAATGGATGTTGGATAGCGGGTGCTCCAGACACATGACTGGAGATAATTGAAATTCACCAAACTCAAGTTCAAGAACCTAGGCTCAGTAGCATTTGGCAACAATGCTACACTCAAGGTGATTGGGTCAGGTAACATTGAACTTAAATCTGACATTGTTATTAAAAAGGTTCTTTTGGTTGAAGACTTTAAATTTAACCTGCTTAGCATAAGTCAATTATGTGATACTGGTTATGTAGTTACCTTTACCAACTCTAATTGCCTGATTAGAAACTTGCAAGACTTAGAAATCATGCTTAAGGGCACTAGGAAAAATAATGTTTACACTATAAACCTACCCCTAGTACCTAAATGCATGTTAACTCAGCTAGAACAATCAAACCTCTGGCATAGGAGATTAGGTCACACTAATCTGAGAATAATTTCGAAAATCACCCAAATTGGCCTAATTAAAGGTATTCCTAAAATTAAAAATCATGAAAACTTAATATGTGAATCATGTAATCAAGGTAAACAAACCAGGTCTAATCACAAACTAATTCAATCTGATCTAACTCAAACCACACTTGAGCACCTGCACCTTGACTTATTTGATTCACATGGAGCCAAGTAACTAAGCGGAAATCAGTACTGCTTAGTAATAGTTGATGATTACTCTAGGTTTACCTGGGTTAGGTTTCTAAAGACCAAAGATGAAACCCTAAACCTAATCAATGATTTTTGTAAGTTAGTTGAAAATCAAAACGATACCAAAATCAAAAGACTTATGAGTGATCACGGGGGAGAGTTTGAAAATCAACGATTCGAGGTATTTTGTAAGGTAAACGGATATATACTTGAATTTTCGTGTCCTAGAACCCCCCAGTAAAATGGGATAGTTGAACGAAAAAATAGAACCCTACAGGAAGCCGCTAGGGCTATGCTCAATGAATTTAACCTAGATATCCAATATTGGGCAGAAGCAATTAGTACGGCTTGCTACATCCAAAATAGGGTACTAATTAACAAACGACACAATAAAACACCCTATGAATTATACTACCATAGACTTCCAAACCTACATTACCTAAGGGTCTTTGGGTGTAAAGTCCATATCCTAAACACCAAGGACTATCTAGGTAAATTCCAGTCTAAGTCAACCCTAGGCATCTTCCTAGGACATTCAATAACAAGTAGAGCCTATAGGGGTTACAATAAACAAACTAAGAAAATTGAAGAAACAATAAATCTGATATTTGATAAAGAAAATAACTCAAAATCTGATACTCCAGATCTAAATTCATCAAATACTGATCAAGAAGAAAATGAAAATACTGTTGAACCTTTAATTGAACCCCTAAATGAACTAAATATTGAACCAACCATTGAGACAATTGAACCAGTAATTGAACCAACCCAAGTAGTTGAACCAATCACTGAACCAAACCGACCAGCCGGACCTGAAGCTGAACCAAGTTCCAAAAAACTAAGAAACCCAGACTCAGTCACCCAACTGATCAAATTGTGGGTGATCCAACCTTAGGAGTCAGAACTAGGTCCGCCTATATGAACCTTAGACAAATTGCGATGATTTCAAAAATTGAACCTAAGACCATAGATGAAGCTTTACCTAATCCTGATTGGATCATAGCAATGCAACAAGAGTTAGCCCAATTTGAGAGGAACCAAGTCTGGGAACTAGTACCTAAACCTGAGGGCAAATCCATCATTGACACTAAGTGGGTTTTTAGGAATAAGCTAAATGATCAAGGAGAAATAGTTAGAAATAAAGCCCGCTTAGTAGCAAAAGGGTCCACTCAAGTAGAAGGGTTAGATTATGACGAAACCTATGCCCCGATAGCTAGACTTGAGTCCATTAGGATGTTATTAGCCTTTGCATCCCATAAAGGATTTAAATTATACCAAATAGATGTAAAGTCAGCTTTTCTAAATGGTTTCATTAAGGAAGAAGTCTATGTAGGACAATCTCCTGGTTTCGAGGACTTAGAAAGACCTAACCACGTTTACAAACTCACTAAAGCGCTTTATGGACTAAAACAAGCACCTAGGGCCTGGTATGAACGCTTATCAACCTACCTAATTTTTAAAGAATTTAAACAAGGACAAATTGACTCAACCCTATTTATTAAGACCTTAGGAAAAGAAATCTTTATTGCCCAAATTTATGTCGATGACATAATCTTTTGGTCTACTAACTCCAATTTCTTAAAAGAATTTGTTAGAATAATGGAAAATGAATTTGAAATGAGCTTAGCTGGTGAGCTCAACTTCTTTCTAGGGTTACAAATTAAACAAACTAGGGATGGAAACTATGTCCATCAATCCAAATATGCTAAGGAATTAATAAAGAAATTTAAAATGGATAACTCTAAAAGCATAAGTACCCCCATGGCCACAAATGTAAAAATAGATAGTGACCCTGATGGTAAACCAGTAGACCTTAAACTTTATAGGAGTATGATTGGAAGTCTACTGTACCTTACAGCCAACAGACTTGATATCTTCTTTGACGTAGGAATGTGTGCTAGATACCAAACCTGTGCTAAGAAAACACACTTAGCAGCCCTAAAAAGAATACTAAGATATGTTAAAGGCACCCTAAATGTAGGGATTTGGTATCCTAGGACCTCAACCTTTGACTTGTTTGGATACTCTGATTCTGACTATACTGGTTGTAAATTAGATAGAAAGAGCACAAGTGGAAGCAGTCAACTATTATGAAATAGTCTAGTAAGTTGGTGCTGCAGAAAACAACACTGTGTAGCACTATCCACAACTGAAGCTGAGTATGTAGCTTTAGGAGAGTGTGTAGCACAGCTCTTATGGATGATGCACGCTCTCAAAGACTTCTAGCTTAACTACACTCAAACTCAGGTCTACATTGATAATATAAGCTCAATTAACCTAAGTAAGAATTCAATCCAACACTCCAGAACTAAACACATAGAAGTCAAACACCACTTTGTAAGAGATCACGTAGCCAGGGGTGAGATAGTCCTTAAGCATGTAGATTCTAAATCTAACTTAGCTGACATATTCACCAAACCCCTACCCGAGTCTGAGTTCAGCTCACTAAGAAGGCAGTTAGGGTTATGCTAGGTAGAATAGGTTTACTCTACTTCTATTTTTTTAAACTGCTTTACTTTAAAATCAGTTTCTAAATTAATTTTAAAACTGCTTTACTTGATTTTAAATCATTTTTAACTTAGTTTAAAAAAAAATTGGCATTTTAAAAATCAATTTTTCGACTTACTTTTATTTAAAACTACTCCCTTCAAAACTAGGGTTTTTTCGAAAATGGACTTAGCCTAGGCCCTAACCCTAGAACTGCATGCACCTATAGATCTAGAAGCCAACATCTTACAAGCACCTTAGGGTACTTTTGATTGATAACCTAGAATGGGTTGAGATGCTTAGGTCTTTGCCTTAATTCAAGATGCTTTAAGTCAGTGCATCTGCAGTAATTGGGGCACTAAATACAAATTAAACATTAATCAGGTTAAGTATCAAGTTTAGAAAATCTAACTTGAACAGAACAATTAACTTGACTAACCCTAGCGAAAACTACTGTTTATAACAATCAGTAAGTAGCTAATTGGGTTAGACAGGACCCGACAGAGATAAATCAAATTGATTTGGTCTAGTCTATATCTTGAATTGGTTCAGTACAGCACATTAGTCTTTTACTATATCCTTGTGCAATTTAGTTTTTTTATATTTGCTTTGTTTTTTTTTGATATATGGCAAAGGGGGAGAGAGTGAAAAGGTGAGAAGATTTGAAAATTAAATCTTTTTTCAAAATTTTCTTTATCCTTTCTTCAAAAAGTACTTAATTTAAAGTTGCCTTCAAAACCGTCTTTTTCAAAACTGTGTCCAAGTACTTGACTTAAATTGTTTTCAAAAATTTACAAGTACTTGACTTAAATTATTTTCAAAAATTTACAAGTAATTGACTTAAATTTTTTTAAAAAATTTCCAAGTACTTGACTTAAACCATTTTTCAAAATTGTGTCTAAGTACTTGACCTAAGATGCTTGTTATCTCTAAGTACTTATGTTCAAACTTCTCAAATAGGAAAAGTTTCTAAGTATAAACTTTCTAAAGTACTAAAGAGAGTGAAAGTTTGTTAAATCAAATTTCTTTAAAACTTCAGAAGATGTTTAGAAAAATTTTCTACTAAGTTATTGACTTAAAATTTTTTTCTAAAAATGTAAAATGTCTAAGTACAAATTTTCCAAGTGCCCAACCAAAATTTTTTTTGGAAAATGTTTTCTAAAACTTCTGCTGAAAAATGTTCTAAGTGTTAAAAAATTAATTCCATCTTTAGACTTAGAAATTTTCCAAACCCCACGAATCTTTGAAAAACCTAGGTGGAGATTCCTTCCGAGGGGAGGAAACTAAACTAGTATTTTACCTGTTTCGATTAACTTAACTTTTTGAATCAGGGTTGCCATAAATCAAAAAGGGGGAGATTGTTGGTGCAGGCATGATGGACACAAAAGAGGTTGTCACAAATGTGGGTCTCAAATTTAGATGTTTGTAAAGCTGGAACCCTTTTCTGTTAGCAAGGATAAAAAGGTAGTAAAGGGGCCACAGGTCATATTTTTCCTAGGGCTAGTGGAGGTTGTTCGATTCGAGCTCGAGTTTATGTGTCGTCAATATTTTTGGATTTCAAATAAAATCTAGGTTTGATTTCAATTAGAAATGAAAACACAATGAAAAAGAAATGAAAAGTAAACTATGGAACTCAAGCTAACCAATTTCAACTAATGAATTCAAACAATTGGGAACTTAAATCTACCAATGCAAAGTAGGCAAATTTGGGAAACAAATTTGAACTCACGTGCAAGGGTAAACTACGAATTGCATTTGACTCCAGGAATTACCACTCAAAACCAACTGAATGCTAAACAAGCAGTAACCACTCAATGCTATGTTTCAATTGACACCAACTGCCGAAGCTATTAACTGATATGCGGAAATTGAAGATTGAAATTCGAAGCAAGTTGAATACTAAGCAAGCTGAAATCAAGTGCTATTATTCACTAACAATTATGTTTAACTTGCTGCTAATCAGAGCTAAATTGCTTCTTGACACAAAATCAGCATCTATATCTAAAATGCAGAAATGAAGTCTGAAATTCTGAACAAACCGAATACAAAACAAAAGGAATTCAGGTGCACTATCACACTAATAACTAGGTTTAACTTCAAGAATTAAGTCTTGCCATAAACTGAATTCGAAACAACTGTTATCAAAGAGAAAAAGAAAGCTGATATAAAGTTCAGAAATGACAAACTGCAGTTTTGAGTCGATACTTGATAGAGAAAGCAGGACTATAACTGATGCGGAGTAAGTGAATGTGAAGCAAACAAATCGAATGCAGAACAAAATTCAGAACCTAACTGATGTGCAGAGATGAATCAAATGCAGAAACGAAAGGCAGAAAGGTAGAACCTAAATACTGAAATGCAGCTACAAGTCTTAAGCAGAACAAACAAATAAACTGAATTCGAGAGCACAAACCTAACATCAGAAGAGATTCAAAGGAGCTATGCTTCCCATGTTACAAACTACAGCAACTACAACTAAAAATTGCAGAAATGAACTTAGAGTTGCAGAAATGAAATCTGAATTGATACGCACGGAAGGAAATTGATACGCAGCTAAGAAAACAAATGTAATGTAACTAAACCAAGCTGCAATGTAAATTCACCAGATAAAACTAAAGCTAGCTTGCTACAAAGTTCTGGAACTCAAGAAAAGAATTGAAATACAGCTAAAAATCTGATACGCAAGCTGAACGAAATGCAGAAATGAAACTCAAATCAGAAATGATTTAAATCGAAACAATCTGATCTCAATGCAATTGTTCATTACACAAACAATCTACATAATAAAAGTGCAGAATTGAAGCTCGAATTGAGGCAGAACCGATTTAGAAAAGTAAACTAAGTTTAACCGAATCAAAATTCATGAAACTGTAATTGAATTGCAGAATATGAAACTACTACTAAGAAAGAGATTAACAAAGAGATAAAGCTACGATCCCTTCCTTAACATCATGATCTCCTTGCCGTCACGCAAGAGTGAGCCTCGAACCCCTTAGCTCAACAGATCACTGAAAAATATGTCCCCGTGATTGATTCAAACCCGAACTCTGTTCCCAGCTGAATTTCCCATCCGATCTCCTCGATCTTGATATGTTGGATTGCGATGATGAATTGGGGATGATCAGAGCACTCGAGAGGACCCTCCGGCTAGCTCCGACTGATGAAAAGTGGCAAAAATTGAGATCCAGGTGATCGCGTAACCGAGCTGGCGAAACCCTCGCGTTGCTCTGTTCAGTAGCAAATTGCAGCTGGAAACCTCACGGAGAAGACGATCCGGCGATCTAGATCTTGATCTGAAGTTAGAATGAAGTGGTCATGCCCTCAAATGAAGAGAATTGAAGAAAACGAAGAACTCGAGGAAGAAACGCGAAGAACTGAATTGGCAAGAAGACGCGACACCGATCTCAGGTAGAGGAAGTGGTTTATATAGTTTATGAATGAACGGTCGAGATTCACTTAACTCCATCCAACGGCTGGATCTCATCCGATCTGAACCAAAATTTGATGATCTTGATCAAGGGTCAGGATCTGCCTCTTCGTGGCTCGGATCTTCCAAATTTGCAACGGATGGTTTAGATCAACCTGATCTTTGAATGGATGGTCTAGATCCCTCTGATCTTGATTCAACGACTAGATGGTCTCTGATTTGGATGAAATCATCAGATCTTGATCCAAGTGCTTGATTAACCTTAACCCTAGTTCGGATTGCCTCAAAGTTCTTAGATGGCCTAGATCTAACCGTTTTTGAATCTGACGACCCATATTAGTCGAGCTTGATCACTCGACCCGGGTCCACTTCTGACTCAAGTTTGACCCAGCATACCCTAGGTCCATGATCCTTCCAAGTCTACAAAAGTAGATCAACAATTAAGTGGCAAAAGAATTCAAATGTATCAAGATTTACAATAAAGTCCAAAATAGAATAGATTCATAAAACATAGGCTAAATTCAATATTAAACAAGTAAAATATGGGTCAAACATGGATTTAAGAATCCGAAATGATCAATAAAATAACACTTATCAACTCCCCCACACTTAAGCTTGAGCGCTCGCGAAAACTACTAAGTATGTATCCCTTAGATTCTTTCCAAACATAGTTAGAAGCAAGTGAAAAGAAATTACCTAAGGTTGTCAATTCTCAAAAAAATCTAAGCTCTATGGATTAGTATCTCGTCCTTAAATCAACAACTTAGCATTTTCATCCTTCATGATTCGTTGAGATGAAATTATCTCACTAAGCCTTTCAAGGAAGATGAAGGTGGCTCTCTTTTTAGCTCTACGTTCATGATGAAAGTGGAGCTCACTCAAACACACATACTTTTTGCACTACCATAGGCTTGCTTGTTATCTACTCTCCACCATTATTCATGATTAGGATCCACATCTACAAAAACAAGTGAAAGACATAGGAAATGGTAAGAATGAAGTGAAAGCCAAGACAATAGAAAAATTGATGAATTGAAAGACTTGGTTGCTCAAGAATATTTCTAATGCACTTTGCCCTCTTTCTAATCCTCTAGTGAAATCAGATTGGTGTGGTGAAGTAAGAATTTTGCAATGCCCTTGAGTCGGATGAAGAAAACCTCTATTGAAGTCAATGTGCCAATTTGCTTTTGTGTGCCACTTGTCTCTTTTTTTTCCCATCTTCTTCTTCTTTCTTTTTTTTTATAACCCTCTAGCAAAGTCAGAATTGTAGTGGAGCAAGGCTTTGATTCGGATGAAGAAAACCTTCACTAGTTTCATGGTACCAAAACTTCCATTGTGTACCAACCTTGTTTCTTCCTTTTTTTTTTGCTTTCATCTTTTTTTTTTATCAGCTACTGATTCCTGTTTGTGTTGGCAGCTAAATCTTGTTTATTTGGAGACTTGCCGACCAAACTACTTCCCTGTGAAGTTCCCTTCTTTCTTTCTTGTTCAGTTTTGTTTTTTTTCTGTAATTCGGCTTCCAATCTATTTCTGTTTTTTTTCTCAATTCTTCTAATCGAGTCAATCTTCATTTGGAAACACATCGGACCAGGATTTGTGTCCTAGAAACTTGAGACATCAAATAACAACTAGGGAATTAGATGCTCCACATATAACCTTCACTAACTCACTCTTGCAACTCATTTTTGATACACATCACCTTCAATTTGGCACACTTCTATTTTTTCTTTTTTTTCTGTTTCAGATTCCAGCTCCACGGCATTGCTTTCAGGTCTTGCAAAGGCTCTGATTTATCAAAACAATTAGCATCAACTAGTAGTGGAAGATTTCTGAATTAGATGCTTCCCTTGAGATCATTGCTAAATTTGACTGCACTGCAATTCTTTTTTTTTCTGCTCTGCTATGAAAATCCAAGCAGCCAATCTTTTTCTTTGTTCTGATCAGCTGTGATGTACTCAACACTTTTTGATACATTTATATACTTGATGCCTGATAAGTACCATTTTATTGATTATTTTAATTGCTAAAATCCATGTTTGACCCATGTTTTGCTTGCTTAATTGTGAATTTACCCTAGGTTTTAGGATTTCCTCTTATTTTGGACTTAATTGCAAATTTGCACATATTTGGATTATTTGGCCACTAAGTTTTTGATCTATTTTTGTAGGCATGAAAGGATCCTGGACCTAGGGCACACTGGGTCAAACTTGAGTCGGATATGACCCGGATCGAGTTATCAAGCTTAGAATCAATCAGGGTTGTCCGATTCAAAAGCGGATAGATCTGAGCCATCCGGGACCATCTGAAGCAATCTGAGCTTGGGTTAGGGTTGATCAAGCACTCTGATCAAGATCTGAAGGTTTCATCCCAATCAGAGCTAAATCAACCGTTGGATCAAGCTCAGAGGGCTCTAGATCGTCCATTCAAAGATTAGGTTGATTTGGACCATCCGTTGCACATCTGGAGGATCCGAGCTACCATGAGACAGATCCTGACCCCAGATCATCATCATCAAAATTTGGATCAAATCAGAGCAAGATCAGCCGTTGGATCTCCTCCAATCAATCAGAGCCGTCCAATGTTAATTACGTAAGGAAATTTTTGCGCAGCTTCCTCCTCGTCGCGTCTTCACCGTTTCCTTCACAGTTCTTCATTCTTCTTCTTCTGTTCTTCATTTTTCTTGCAAATTTCTTTAGTTTGAAGGCGTGGCCTCCTCAACTTCGATCTTGGATCAACATCTGAATCATTGGAGGATAGTTTGTGAGAGATTTCAGCTCAAATTGCGCCGGAATAGGGCTGCTTGAGGGTTTCGGCAGTCTACAATCCAATCCCTTGAATCTCATCCGTGAGCCACGTCCGACCATCTGAGCCATTTGTAGGGGTTCTCAGGCGAGTTCAGATGATTCTCAAATCATCATCGCACTCCCAGCCATGGAAATCGAGGAGATTAGATTGAGTTTCCCCAGTCAAGTGCAGAGTGAGCTGGAGTTGAATCACAGCACTGTTTCCAGTGATTTGTGGAGCCGAAGGGGTTCTTGGCTTGCCCTTGCGTGACGAACAAGGTGGTTTTGATCTCGGGTTGAGGATTAGTTTAAATTAGGAATTTTCAGTTTACTTAGCTGTAATTTAAATTCTGCAATTTGTTTCTGTTACGAAATTTCTTAGCAGCTGTTTAGTTTACTTTCTTGCATTATTTCGGTTTAATTAGTGGTTCGAATTTGTTCTTCCAGTAGTTAGCTAGCCTAATTAGTAAACACTTTACTTGGTTTCATTTGTTTCATGTTTCCAGCTTGCGTATCAGTCCCGTTTCAGCCCTATTTTTTCTGCGTATCATGTTTTTTTTTTCCTTTTGTATTAGTTTCTTACCGTAGCTCTGAATTTCATAGCTAGTTAGATTTAGTTTCATTCTCTGAAGTCAGATTGTAGCTTGTTGCATCTTCAAAGACCTTGGTATTCATTTATGCATTTGGTTTTATCTGCATTCCTGCGTATTAGTGTCTATTTCAGCAGTTTTCAGTTTTAAATTTCTGTCAGTTGTTTTGGTTACAATTTCTGAAGTTTGAATCAACTGAACTTTAGTTTTTCCGATTCTTATTGATTATGCATTCGAATTTGGCTTGCTTTGAGTTTGTTCTGCATATGAATTGTACTGCCATTTCCGCACACCACCTCTGCATTAAACATTTTTGAATTGTTTGTCAGTTTAAATTCTGTAATTCTGAATTCATTACTTCTGAAGCTAGTGTCAAGTATTGGATTTCAGTGTTGGTTGGATTTTTCATCCATTATGTTGCTTGCATTCAATTTTTGAAGTTGAACTTAATTTCTGCATGCTGTTTCAGTGATTCGTATCAGTTTATTTCTGCGAACACAGCAATTTCAATTCTGAAATTCGAGTCCCAAACCTGCCATTAAGTCAGTTCAGCAAACCTAAGTGATTCTCTCTGAAATGGTATAAACTTTTCCTTGCGTGCCACTCACAATTCTGCTATTGTATCAATTCTGAAATTCTGCAGTCAGATCTTGAAGTTCTGCATTCCTTCTTGCCTTTAGTTTGTCTCTAAATGGATTCTATTGTGGTTTTCTTCTGAACATTACAATTGCAGTTTGTTCGATCATATTGTATTTAGTTTGTTGTTAGATTTCTGCATTGGAGATATGGCTGAAATTCTGCAGTAGCTTCGGCATCAGTTTGTTCCTGCCTTGGTCAGTCTCGGGTTTAAAATTGTTTCATTTATCCTTGCGGATAACTCCATTGGAAGCCTAGTTTCCCAAGCTGAATTGATCAGCTACAATTCCTGCATTTAATGTCAAATTTTGGCATATCAATTTTTCTCATTGTGGTATCAAGTTGTTGCTTGCATTTAGAGTCAAGTTAGGTTTCGGCAGTGACTTAGTGATTTGCGTAGATTGCTTAACATTGTTTAGATTCATTTACTCCGTATTTGGCTTGCAGTTAATATCAGATTGTTTACCAGATTGTTTTCCATTTCGTTTCCATTTCTAATTGAAACCAAAACCCAGATTGTATTTGAAACCCAAAATTCACAAACGACACCTAAACACAAGCTCGAATCAAACAACGTTAATTAGTCCCGAGGAAAAATACGACCTGTGGCCCCTTTACTACGTTTTTATATTTTGATTGCAAAAAGGGTTTCCAGCACATTTATAAATATTCTAAATTCTAATGGTCCCACAATTCGTGACAACTTTAACCTAGTATTTCGGGGTCGTCAAATTTTTAGCGCCGTTGCCGGGGAAAGCAACTAGTTGATTTGTTTGATTTTTGCTTGTGTGCTTTTGGACATATCATTGGGTTCTATTTTATTTTGCTTTATCTTTTGTCTACGGTTGCTGTCATTTTTCTTGTTTGTTTTGTGACAGGACTGCCAGTTCAAAATGTTCTCATCTACTTACCAGCAGTCGTGTCCACAATTTCAGCAGAACCAACCTTTTAATCAGCAACCAAATCAATTTTTTCAGCCACAATGTCAACAATTTCAGCAAGATTTTCAGCCAAGTCAGAATTTTCAGATTGGGCAGCCACAATTCCAAAATTTTCAGCCCAACTTTCAGCAACCTTATCAACAAGATCAATCCCTTTTTCAAGGAATTCAGCAAGGGTGTTTAGATAATCAGAATTTTCAGCAACCACCCTTCCATCAAGTTCAACCAAATCAAGGATTTCAGCATTTTAACCAAAATTTCCAGCAGCCTTTTGTAAGTTTTCAGCAAGGAAATAATCAATTTTAGCCTCCACCTCAGCCATGGCAGCAAGAATTTCAACCCATACAGAATTTTCAGCAACCTCTTCAACATTCACAGCCCTTTAATCAGAATTTCCAGCCCCCACAATTTCATTTTTCACCACCACAATTTCAGCCTCAGATCCATGATTTCCAGGGCTACAATTTTCAGCAATCTCCACCAACTTGTGAAACAACTTTTCAGCAGTTTAATCAGCCTGTTCAACCATTTTATCAACCCCCACAGTCTCAATTTCAACAAATGTTTCAACAAGAGCTTCAAAACCTCGGAAGGCAAATGGAACAAGTGGCTAGTGATTTGAATCGGATAAAAGCTCAAAGATCAGAACAGTTATATTCTCAAGATACTCTTAATTCTGAGAGCCCCGGAGTTGGTTTTATATCAGTTCAAGGTGACCCTAGTGCATGGCCAAGTCCTTCTTCAAGTGATCTTAGAATTTTGGTGGAAGAAGAAGAAGAAATCATTAAAATCAGGGCACCTACAGCATGCTCCCTCCGGAGATTCCTATTCAAAATTTATTTCCAAATTTTTCAGCTCCAGAAGAAGAAACTGAAGCTCCACAGGACCATTCTAGACTTTTATTTTGTGATGATAGTATTATTGATGGTCCTAATTTTTCTGATATCGTTGTTGCAGATATTACAGAGGAAACATGCATAGGAGATGATTCCATAGGTGTAGGGGATTACACTAAGCCCCAGGGACCACCACAAGATTCAGAGGATGAACCAGAAAGTGTAGGGACTTGCATGGTGGAAGCCAGAACCCAAGGATCACCTGCTTTAGTTGATTGTCCACCAGAGCTTGAGGCTGATGAGGAGCACGTATTTGATCAGGAGGAGGCCATGGATACATCTACTCTTGTAGAACCTCCAGGTATTCTCCAGCACGCTCAGGTAAGTATTTCTCCTCTTTGTTCAGAAAAATTCAGTGAGGTACCTAGTGCGGACTTTATTGGTTATGATGAATTTATTGATATACCTTGTGTAGAAATTGCTTGTGCAAATCCAATAGAGGTACCAAAAATTGATTTCCTTGGTCGTAATGCATTACTTGATATGTAACGACCCGGAAAATTCTCTTAATATTTTCTTTAAAATATTAAGCATGTCTAGATATTTTTCCAAAGGATCTAGAAATATTAATACGAACCTTAGCCGAGAAACCCATGGTTCTCTCATTTAAATTGAGAAACTAAGTACTAAGGGGCCTTATATGGGCTTTCTAGTGTCATTATCATGGGTGGATTTTAGGTAAAATTTAATATAAAAATAGATGGATTTTAATGGGAAATATTAACATAATTATGGGGGAATTTTTAAGGAATTTTTGAAATAATAGAAAATAAATTAAAAATAAAATAGAAAAATTAGTGCATGCACCAAGGATTGAACCTTGGACCTCTTGTACAACCAAGCATGCACTAACCAATTCACCTAGCAAGGGAGTGCTATGAGGGAATGAAGTGGATATTAGTTAAGGTGTAGGAAATGAAGAGTCATCAAGGGAAGAGACACCATGACTCTTCATTTACCCCTTTTTAAAGTGATATAAATATGGAAAGGAAGTTACAACTTCCCTTCTCCTCTTCATTTCTTCTTCCTCCTTGCTTTGGCCGAAAACTCAAGGTGTTCTCCCCCTTAAGAAAAGTTCCACCAAGGACTCTATTTGGAAGATCTAGGTTCTCTTCCAAGGTTACAAGGGCAAGAAGGGTTCAAGTGGCAAAAGGATTTCCATTCTCCTTCTTTTAAGGTCTAAAAATCAAAGACAACCCAAGGTAAAACCCTCTCACCTGTGGTATGATAGCTTTCAAAGTTATTTGTCATGATCTAAGTCTTATTGGCATGATATGTTGGAAAAAAATCCATGAAAAGGGCTCATGAAGGTTTCGGCCAAGGCATGTCTTGGGCTAGAAATCATGTTAAAGATTTGATTTATATTTGTAAATGGTTACCTATGATAGGTGAAGTATAAAATCATGATGTTTGAAGTTTTATGGCACCCTAAAAACCCCTTAGGGTTTCGGCCACCTTCAAGATTAGGGTTAGATTTAATCTTCAATGCTCCATGCATGCTTAGTATGTCTTGCTATGATATAGTATGGATGAAAGTAGTGATTTGTATGAATTTTCTATGGGCTTGTTACCCTTATAGGTTTCGGCCAAGTCATGTACTAGGGCTAAGGCTTAGTGTTAAGTCCAATCAAGGGTTAAATTGGTCTTCCATGGCATGATATGCAAGGTATAGGATGTTAATCTTAATCTCGGCAAATTTTCTATGAATTTAGATCTCCTTCAAGTTTCGGCCAAGACCCAAACCTAGGGTTTGGATTGGGTTAAGGTCTCAAGGATGCATGTTTCTAAGTTACCATGATGCTAGTAAGTAGTTAAGCATGAAGTAAGGATCTTTATGTTACAAAAACCTTAATTTATGTGTGGAATAATATGATTTTGAATGTTAGATCTTAAGTGATGCTTTACTCATGAACAATTAGATCATATACCATGAATATATGAAATTGATGTAGGATGTAAGTTATGATAGACGGAATGATGCATGTATAATGATAAATGTTTATAATAGATTTATGGTTTATGAAAGTACATGCTTGTTTTAAGGTAAATGCCATGAACCCTAGTAGTATGTGTCATGTTTATATGTAGCTTACCATCCATGCTTATTGATGAATACTGGGATTATGTATGCTAGATGAAATGTATCATGTATGAAGTACATGTTTATTTATGTATTGTGATCATGCAAGTTTTACGAACCAAGATAATGTTTATGGCTAAAAACATGATTATGCATGAATGTCCTATTATGTGAATAAAGAATGATAAGTATGAATGAAGATGATGGTTATGCCTTAAGTATGAATGATAAGTATGAATGATGAAGGCATGACGATGATATGAAATAAGTATGAATGATAAGTATGAATGACAAGTATGAATGATGAAGCATGCATATTTATTTTTATGAATGAGGCTTGTACCGGACCGAAGTAAGGGTCCAAGGGATGGGTACCTTAAGAACACCCCGGTTCTAGACTACCGAAGCTGTCCACGGTTCTGGCACTACCGAAGCTGTGCAACAGGAATGGGCACCTTAAGAACGCCCCGGTTCTAGGACTACCGACTATGCTGTCCTTACCCTAGTAGGTTGAGGCTAGATACCTCATATTTACTTAGGGATACGCGCTTATGATGTATGTATGTGGTACAAGCCGGGGACCCCCAATGATGTTATGTTTATGTTAAGCATTTAAAAGTATGATTTTAAAAATTAAGCATCCTTATGTAGTACATGCATTTGACTCATTCATACATCCATGTTATGCATCGCGCCAGGGTAAGTATATTTTATGTTTGTGTTTATGCTCATATCTTATGCCTTATGTTCATGTATGCTAAGAATTATGTCATGTCTAAGTATGCTTATGTTCATGTATGCTAAGAATTATGTCATGTCTATGCCTTATGTTCATGTATGCTAAGAATTATGTCATGTCTAAGTATGCCTTATGTTCATGTATGCTAAGAATTATATCATGTATAGATATGCTTCATGTTCACGTATGTATGTTTCATGTTCATGTATGTTAAGATTTATGCCATGCTAAGTAGGTTGTAGACCTATGGTGATGTTAGGAATCATGCTATGCGAATTGTTCATATGCTTATGACTTATGTCATGACTATGCTTATGTTTATGTTCGAAGCTACGCTATGTCAGATACTTGATATATTTACGCTTAAGTGACGTATGGTTTTAGTGAGTAGGAAAGGGTTTTACTAAGCCTATGTGCTTATAGTTTTATTTTCCTTGTACCGCAGATCAAGCAAGAAGCTATTAAGGGAAGCCGCAGGAGAGGCAGAAGCATGTGTGTGTGTGTAGCAGTGACTTGGCAAAAGATTTTTATATTCTCACATAATGCATGTCTTGGGTGTGAAAATGTTTTCTTAAATTTTATACTATGATTTATGATTATGACAAATGAGTGACTTAAGACTCATGATGCTACGTTTATGAATAAGCTATGGAATGGTTAAGTTATGATATGATGTCATGTATAGATGTTCCATGTGTTTAGTTGCATGGTTAAAAGCATGTTTAGAAAAAAAATGATTCCGCTGCATTAAGATGTTTTTATGCACATGTATGTTTAGCGTAACAACGCCTATCTCGCCACACCACGAGGTGTGGGAAAAGGGCGGGCGTTACATGATACATCTCTTGTAGATATGGATTGCGAAATAATTTTAGAGGCACCTATAATTAATGTTGTTTGTTATGATGAATTACTTGATACATCTTTTGTGGATATGAATTGTGAAAAATTTTTAGAAGTGCATGAAATTGATGTTATGTATTGTGATGAATCTCTTGCTATATCTTATGCTGAGGTTGAATGTGAAAAACTTATGGAGATATCTGAGATTGATTTTATTGGCTATGACACATTGCTTGATACATCGTTGATGGAAAATAATTGTGATATTTCTATTGAAGTGCCAAAAATTGATTTCTTTGTTTATGATGAGTTCCTGAATGCAAATTTTGTAGAAAATGATTGTGAAAAATTTATTGAGGCATCACAAATTGATTTAATTGGATGTGATGCAGTTTTGGATACATTTCATGCAGAAACTGAATTTATATCATTTCTTTCTGACCCTGCACGCTTGAGAGAGGTATTACATTGTTTTGTAGGGTCTAGAAGACTTCAGGAGTGGGTGCTCCAACTGAACAGACTTCAACCTCCTGGAAGGACTTCTAAAAGGCAGAAAGAAGGAGGAGATGATTTTACTTTAATTCGAAGCACTCCATTCCTTCAATGGATTTTGAACCTAAATCGCCTTCGGCCACCGGAGCATATTTCTGCAAAGTTCAAGTGTGGGGGAGTCCTAGTTCTCTCAGCCACCCATGTTCCTCCACTACCAAGATGGAGGCTACTTCTGGATAGACTCCGTCCACCAGAAATAAAGGGGAGATTGTTCTTTCTTGTATTTTCTTTTATTGCATGTTTCATTTTTATGCCTTCTAGAATTTTCCTTTAAATTGAGTCCTTGCTAATAAATGCATGAGTAGAGTAGAATGACCAGGAGTCATTGTAAATACCTTGTTATTTCTTTTGTCACTTTTTCTTGCATGACTAGGAATAAATGTATCCCTCTAGGTTATCTCTATAGCATGTTAGAGTCTTTGAAAATAAATTAAATTTGGTTGTTAAAACTTAGGGTTTGAGCTAATGGATGAAATCTTGGATGCTTGAGTACTACTTTGCTTTAGATTATTAATTGATGTCTTGAGATGAATTATTTTTACCTAGTGAGAATTAGCCTTATATTTGTGACACACACATGTCATTGTACTCTAGAACTTACTTAGGTTCTTTTGAAACCATATTTCAATGATTGGATCACATCTATAGAGGCTAATCACTTTGTTTACCTTTCCATATCAATTTTGGCAAAAATCATGTTCATTCCATTTTTCTTTACTTATTTCCTACTCTCACCCTCACTTTTCTATGGACTTGTTGTTTGAAATGTTTCTTAATGCTACTTTGCCCGAGACGGACAAAGGATTAAGTGTGGGGGAGTGACTAGTGTTTTGGAAAGATTTGGTATCAAAGAGGCAATTCATGTCGAATTTTTTTTTTTTTTGCAAATTCCATGTGCCAAGAATGGGCAAGGGAGATGGAAGCAAGTGGAGATCTAGACTCCTTATCATGCATTGAAGATTCAAGTGGCGTGCAAAAAGAAAAGAAAAAAAAAGAGAAATTTGCAATGGAAAACAAAAGTTTGGCACGCAAATGAAGAGAAGGAAAAATTTATGCCAAAGAGATTTTTGTGAAGCATGGTTGGATCAAGAATGGGGATGTTGGAGTTATGGAAGCAAAAATCAGAAATCTGAGCCAAGTGGAAGGAAGAGGCCAAGTAGAGTAACGAGAATTGGAATTCCAAGAAGAGCATATTAATTCAATAGCAGTAGATTGCAATGGTGTCCCCTGCCACTTATCATTTCAGCAGTTAGCATCTTTTAGCTGCGCATCATTTGAATTTCACTACTGCAAGGAGGTTTCTGAACATTATCAAATGTAAATGCAATGCAGTGTATCAACTGTTGGATCGAGAAGCCCGATAGAGGGGGGTGAATATCGGAAAACTTTCGGATTTAGTAAGAGTACGTACGCAGCGGAAATAAAATAAAACAAAACACAGCACAAAAGACACAGTCGATTTACTTGGTTCGGAGCCTGTGTCGACTCCTACTCCAAGGCCCACGGTCGTTGACCGTTTACTTTGGGCAATTCTATATAAGCGCAGAATTGTTTACAAAGATTTGATTACAAATAAGTGCAATAACAATATTAAAATTTCGATCTTCGTTACCGACGTCCGGAGTGATTTGACTTGTTCGGAGCAGCGGGACGTCGTCGGCTCGAGTTGGAGTGTTTCCGGAGCAAGGCACGAGCGTAGAAGATCGTTGGAGCGTTGAGAGAACAGTTGTGTTGAAGCCTTGGTCGAAAGTCCCTTATATAGGGCCTGGGGGCGCCCGGGATGTCGGGGGCGCCCCCATGTGGCCTTCGATCCGGCAAAGTCTCGGTCGCGTCTGATCCTCTGGATCCGCTTTGACCGGGGCGCCCGGAGTGCTCGGGGCGCCCGGATTGACCGAGTCAAACTCTATCCTTTGGCTTTGCTTGGCTTCGAGGGGTTCGGGTTCGATGTATGCGCATGGGGGCGCCTGCAGCGCAGGGGGCGCCCGGGAGCAGCGGGGGCGCCCGGAAGCACGGGGGCGCCCGCAGCTTGTACTGTCGAAGCGCACTTTTTGATTGTGTGTTTGGTGTTCACCTTGGGGGCGCCCGGGACACTCCGGGCGCCCTGGTCAGCAGTTGCCTCACTCCTTTGAGGCACTCTGAGCTGCAGACTTACGTTCCTTCGGTCCTGCATCCAGGGTTAGTCCAAAACACAATAACATAATAAATTATTAGATTTATACAGCCTTAACTGTCTTGGTTCTGACGTTGGTCTCCAAAATGGAGTCCTAGGTCGAACCGACGCCTACTGTTCCCTCGACGGGGAACGCGTCCTCACCTACACCTCTCGGAGAATTTACCTGATGCCAACCGTTCCTTTGGTTGGACTTTTGCCTGACGGTCCTTTGTCAGGGCTTGGATGCCGAGCTACCCTTCGCCCGGTGCCTAGCAGTCCTTCGCTAGGGCTTGAGTCCCAAGCTGTCCTTCGCCTGGCGCCTAGCAGTCCTTCGCTAGGACTTTCTTTCCTGGCATTCCTTTGCCAGTGCCTAGAAGTCCTTCGCTAGGATTTCTTTCCTGGCATTCCTTTGCCAGTGCCTAGCAGTCCTTCGCTAGGGCTTTTCCTGCACACTTGATTAACTTGTTAGAACACAAGAAGGACTTAACTTTTGATCTATGTTGCCATTATCAAAACACAGGTTTGACTTAGGTGCATTCTTCACCAACAATCTCCCCCTTTTTGATTTATGGCAACCCTAGTTCAAAAAGTTAAGTTTAAGCAACATTTGAAAAAGTTTTATTCCCTCCCCCTGGAAGGAATCTCTCCCTAGATTTTTCAAAAATTCGTGGGGTTTTTAAAGACTTTACTTATACTTTGAAAACTTAAGTTTTAGGTATTTATAAGTAACTTAAAAGTACATAGTAGAGTTTTTAAAGCATGATTTGAGTACTTAAAAAAAATTTTAAAGTCTTAAGTTTTAATGTACTTAAAATGTTAGCTTAGTAGTTTTTGAAACACTTTAGTACTTAACAATTTTGAAAAACTTTAGCTTTAGAGTAATAGCTTAAGTAGAGACCTTTTGAAATGCTAGAGTATTTTGCAAAATTTGAAAGATTGAAAAAAATTTTGAAGCTAGAGCACTTTAGCAAAATTTGAAAGCTTGAAAAAATTTTGAAGCTTGAGTACTTTGCAAAATTTGAAAGCTTGAAAAAATTTTGAAGCTTGAGTACTTTGCAAAATTTGAAGGCTTTAAGTAAAAGTTTCGAAAAGGCTTAAGTGATTTTGAAAGTAGAAGTTTTGAAGGCTTAAGTATCTTTCAGAAAGACTTTTTGAATAAAGGATAGAGTTAAGAAAATTTAGAAAAGAGATTTTACTCTCTCCTTTCCTATCTCTCCCCCTTTGCCATATATCAAAACAATTAAATACAGCATAAATAAGGAAATAAGTAAAATTTTTGCTGTACTGAATAAATCCATACTTAAATTTATACTAAATCAATCAATTCTCTCTGTAGGGGCCTGTCTAACCCAATTAGCTACTTACTAACTGTTATAAACAGTAGTTTTTGCTAGGGTTAGTCAAGTTAAGTGTTTTTGTTCAAGTTAGATTTTCTAAACTTGACACTTAACTTGATTGCTGTATAAGTTGTATTTAGTGCCCCAATTACTGCAGATGCACTGACTTAAAGCATCTTGAATTGAGGCAAAGACCTAAGCATCTCAACCCTTTCTAGGTTATCAATCATAAGTACCCTAAGGTGCTTGTGAGATGCTGGCTTCTAAGTCTATAGGTGCATGCAGTTCTAGGGTTAAAGCCTAGGCTAAGTCCATTTTCGAAAAATCCCTAGTTTTGAAGGGGGTAGTTTTAAAATAAATATAAAACTAAGTTGAGAAGATTTTAGAATTGATTTTTGAAAAAAAACTAAGTTGAAAACTGGTTTTGAAATTTAAATAAAACAGTTTTTCAGAAATAGAAAATTTTAGAAAACTTATTTTTGAAATCAAGTAGAGTAAAAACAATTGAGTTAAACTATTCTACTGAACACAATCCTAACTGCCTTCTTAGTGAACTGAACTCAGATTCAGGTAAGGGTTTTGTGAATATATCAGCTAGGTTGGATTTAGAGTCAATATGCTTAAGTGCTATTTCACCCCTGGCTACATGGTCTCTTACAAAATGATGTTTGACTTCTATATGTTTGGTTCTGGAGTGTTGAATTGGGTTCTTAGTTAAATTAATTGAACTTATATTGTCAATAAATACTTGAGTTTGGGTGTAGTTGAGCTGAAAGTCCTTGAGTGTGTGCATCATCCATAAAAGTTGAGCCACACATTCTCCTAATGCCACATACTCAGCTTCAGTTGTGGATAGAGCTACACAGTGTTGTTTTCTGCTGCACCAACTAACTAGAGTCTGACCTAACAGTTGGCAGCTTCCACTTGTGCTCTTTCTATCTAACTTACAGCCTGCATAGTCAGAATCTGTGTATCCTGTTAAATCAAAAGTTGAAGTTCTAGGATACCAAATCTCTACATTTAGGGTGCCCTTTACATATCTTAAAATTCTTTTTAGGGCTGCTAAGTGTGTTTCCTTAGCACAAGTTTGGTATCTAGCACACATCCCTACAGCAAAAAGAATATCAGGTCTGCTGGCTGTAAGGTACAGGAGGCTACCTATCATACTCCTATAGAGTTTAAGATCCACTGGTTTACCATCAGGGTCACTATCTATTTTTACATTAGTGGCCATTGGGGTACTTATGCTTTTAGAGTATCCATTTTAAATTTCTTTATTAATTCTTTAGCATATTTAATTGATGAACATAGTTACCATCCCTAATTTGTTTGATTTGTAGTCCTAGGAAAAATGTAAGCTCACCAACTAAGCTCATTTCAAATTCATCTTCCATTATCTTGACAAATTCTTTTAGAAAGATGGTGTTGGTGGATCCAAAGATTATGTCATCTACGTAAATTTGGGCAATAAATATATCTTTTCCTAGGGTTTTAATGAATAGGGTTGAGTCAATTTGGCCTTGCTTAAATTCTTTAGTAGTTAAGTAAGTTGATAGTCTTTCATACCAAGCCCTAGGTGCTTGTTTTAATCCATATAGGGCTTTAGTTAGTTTATAGACGTGGTTAGGTTTGTCTAAGTCCTCAAACCCGGGGGGTTGCCCTACATAAACTTCTTCTTTAATAAATCCATTTAAAAAGGCTGACTTTACATCCATCTGATATAACTTGAATCCTTTATGGGATGCAAAGGCCAATAACATTCTAATGGACTCAAGTCTAGCTACTGGGGCATATGTTTCATCATAGTCTAGTCCCTCTACTTGGCTGAATCCCTTAGCTACTAAGCTGGCTTTATTTCTGACTATTTCTCCTTGATCATTTAGTTTGTTCCTAAAGACCATTTAGTATCTATAATGGATTTACCTTCAGGTTTAGGCACTAGTTCCCAGACTTGGTTCCTCTCAAATTGGGCTAATTCTTCTTGCATAGCTATGATCCAATCAGGGTCAGGTAGGGCTTCATCTATAGTTTTGGGTTCTATTTTTGATATCATAGCTATTTGACTGAGGTTTCTATAGGAGGACCTAGTCCTGACTCCTAGAGTTGGATCACCCACAATTTGATCGGTTGGGTGACTAAGTCTGGGTTTCTTTGTTCTTCTAGTGCTTGGTTCAGCCTCAGGTCCGGCTGGTCGGTTTGGTTCACTATTTGTTTCAACTGGTTGATTTGTTGGTTCGATTCTTGGTTCAGTTGATTCATTAGTTGGTTCAATAGTTAGTTCATTTAGGGGTTCAATTAATGGTTCAATAGTTTGTTCATTATTTTCTTGGTCAGAGTTTGATGAAATTGGTTCTGGATTATTAGAATTTGAATTGATTTCTTCATCAAAAATTAAGTTGGTTGTTTCTTCAATTTTCTTAGTTTGTTTGTTGTAAACTCTATAGGCTCTACTTGTGGTTGAATACCCTAGAAAAATGCCTGGGTTTGACTTGGATTGAAATTTTTCTAAATAGTCTTTGGTGTTTAGGATATGGACTTTACATCCAAAGACCCTTAGGTAATGTAAATTTGGTAGTCTATGGTATTACAATTCATAGGGGGTTTTGTTGTGTCGCTTATTAATTAAAACCCTATTTTGGATATAACAGGCTGTACTAATTGCTTCTGCCCAAAATTGGTTTTCTAGATTAAATTCGTTGAGCATGGCCCTAGCAGCTTCTTGTAAGGTTCTATTCCTTCGCTCAACTATCCCATTTTGTTGGGGGGTTCTAGGACATGAAAATTCATGTAAGTACCCATTTATTTTACAGAATTCTTCGAATCATTGATTCTTAAATTCTCCCCCGTGATCACTCCTAAGTCTTTTTATTTTAGTGTCGTTTTGATTTTCAATTAGTTTACAGAATTCAATGAATAGGTTTAGGGTTACATCTTTGGTTTTTAGGAACCTAACCCAGGTAAACCTAGAGTAATCATCCACTATCACTAAGCAGTATCGGTTCCCGCTTAGTGACTTGGCTCCATGTGAATCAAATAGGTCAAGGTGCAGGAGCTCAAGTGTGGTTTGAGTTAAATCAGACTGAATTAGCTTGTGATTGGATTTGGTTTGCTTACCTTGATTGCATGATTCACATATTAGGTTTTCGTTATTTTTGATGTTGGGGATACCTTTGATTAAGCCAAGTTGGGTAATTTTTGAGATAGTTCTCAAATTGGTATGTCCTAATCTCCTATGCCAGAGGTTTGATTGTTCTAATTTTGTTAACATACATTTGGGTATAATAGGAAGATTTATAGTGTATACATTATTTTTCCTAGTGCCCTTAAGTATGATTCTGAGTCTTGTTCATTTCTAATTAGGCAGTTGGAACTGTTGAAAGTAACTCTATAACCAGTATCACATAACTGACTTATGCTAAGCAAGTTAAAATTAAAGTTTTCAACCAATAGAACTTTCTTAATAATGAAATCAGATTTAAGCTCAATGTTACCTGACCCAATTACCTTGAGTGTGGCATTATTGCCAAATGCCACTGAGCCTAGGTTTTTGAGTTTGAGCTTGGTGAACTTCAATTTGTCTCCAGTCATGTGTCTGGAGCAACCGCTATCCAACATCCATTGGTCCAAATCTTTATGTTCCTACGCATAAAGAATTTTCTTGATTTGGATCCAATTAGAATCAGGAATAGCTTAAATTGAGTTTCACTGCCTAGTCTGTCTCACCCCAAATCTAGGGTTTCAATCACGTTAACCTTATAGGTTTTGTGAGACAGGTTTTGATAGTTTTGAAAACTTTGAAAATTTTGATTAATTTTGAAGGATAATTAAATTTTGAAAACTTAATTAATTAATTTTGAAATTTTTGAAAAGATGTTTAAGTCTATACTTAGTTGAAATTTTGTGTTAGATTCGAATTTAGCAAAAATTAATTTGAATTTGAAATTCAAAAATTGGCTTCCAGGTCTTGGCGAGGCACTAGGCCTTCTTTGGCCGAAGCCTTATGGGATCATCCACCCTTTCCTTGACAAAGCCTTTTAATGAAATTTCATTTTCAAAATCAATTTCTAAAAAATTTCTGGTCTAACTAGTTTGGGTTTTGGATCGGTAGCTTCGGCTAGTTCCGCCAAATTGGCTTCCCTAACGTACTATCATCTCACCTCCACCCAATACTATGTTGTCAAATTTCAGCTAAGTTTGTTCAGTCCTTAAGCTAGCCTAAGTCTAAGCATGGTATATTGCAGAAAATAAACAATCAATCAATCAAGCAAGTTAAATCAAGAATAACAAGTTTATCTAATAAAAATAGTTTTCAGTTTGGCTCCCCCTGGACTAAAGCCACGGTGATGGTTAGGCAAGATGTGAATCTTGTCCTTGGGGATCCAATACTGATTTGATCCAGTAGGTTGGTTCAGGCATAGTTTAGGTACCCATGCCTGAATTTTTCCTCTGGACTGATTCAGTACAGACAAATATGATCTTTGTCGGGATTTGGTTCGGTAGCCAAGTCCAGATCGATTTAGAACTGATTTCTGTTTTCCAAGGATCATGTCAAGACCCTTGGAACCAGATGTAAATTGTTCTAAAACTGTTCTAAATTCCTTAACCTGAGTTTTCAGGGAGGAGTTCTCCTTTTCAAGTTTTCAACTTGAATAGAAGTTCCTTCCTGAACCTTCTCGGTTAAGGGTTTAGAGTCAGCTCCCTCTTTCAGGAGTTTTACTTCCTGTCGGAGGGATTCGACCCGGAGTTTGGCTTTTGCCAAATCACGAGAAAGAAAGAAATCAATTCAGTTAACTGTAATCTATTAAAACCAGTTACCTTAATTTCTCCGTCCTCTGTGAAGGTCAGCTCGCTGTCCTCTTGTTCTGATTCTGACTCTGTCTCGACTTTATCTGAGGCGGTCAGAGCTAGGAGGTTGGACTGGGGTGCCTCTTCTTCTTCTTCTGAGGACGACTCGTCCCAGGTTGCTGGAGCGCCTTCTTTCTTCTTGGCTTTTTAGTCTCCTTTAGATTAGGGCACTCTGACTTGTAGTGGCCCTTTTTCTTGCACTCGTAGCAGGTCACATTGGGCTTGTTTGCTGGTTCAGTTGGTTCGTCCTTTCTTCGGCCGGTTTTTTGTTTGTTGGTTCGGTCTTCAGCTCCTTGTAGTAGCTTCGAGCGAGCCGGACCAGTTTAGTTGATCTCCTTCTTCTTCTGAATCTGAGTCTGAGTTAGATTCGGTTTCAGGTTCAGGCTTCTTCTTTGTTGTTCTTCCAGTCTTGCCTGCAAGAAAAGCAATACCTTTCTCAACCATATTGATGTTAGTTTGTTCGTGCAGTTCTAGTTCAGAAAATAGTTCGTCTAATTTTATTTTAGAAAGATCCCTAGAGACCTTGTATGCATCTACCAAGATGCCCACAAGGTGTTTCTAGGGAAGGCGTTTAGAGCATACCTTATTAAGGTCACGGTTTTCGACCCTTGTGACCTATTGTGTGAAGACCGTTCATTACCTCTTGGATCCGTGCGTGGAGTTGGGCTGCTGATTCGTGTCCGCCATCTTGATAGTGTATAATTTGTTTAGTAGCAGATCCGCTTGCTGATCCGAGTATCTGAAGTCCCTTCGTGCAGCTCGATCAGTTTGTCCATAGCTCCTTTGCACTATTGAAGGGGCCCACGCGGTTCAGCACTTCTTTTGTCAGCCCGCATTGTAGGGTTTGCGTTGCTTTTGCGTCGGCTTCTATCTTGCGCTTTAGAGTGTTGTCCCACTCCGAGTAGCTTTGTGGAAGTCCTTCTGCATTTCGGGGATCTCCAGACCGGACTGGATAATGATCCACATGTCACCTGAGTTTTCAGGTGACCTCCATGTGACTTTCCAGTAGGGAAAAGCTTCTCCACTGAAGAGTGGAGGTCTAGCGGTGCTGAATCTTCTTGCATAGACATTTAGACTGAAAAAGAAAAGCTAGAAGAGATTTGCCAAGACTTGGTCTTGGATTAGCAGTGCTGGATAAATTAAAGACAAGGGGTGTTGCACCAACCTTGCCAAAGAAAACGAATGAAATTTTTCTTCGAAGAATTCGTAAGATAAAGAAAATAAAATGATAAAATTAAAAAGAAATCGAAAAGAAATTTCAAACAGGTGGTTGCACCAAGTTTGAATTCCCCGCTCTGATACCACTTGTTGGATCGAGAAGCCCGATAGAGGGGGGGTGAATATCGGAAAACTTTCGGATTTGTAAGAGCACGTACGCAGCGGAAATAAAATAAAACAAAACACAGCACAAAAGACACAGTCGATTTACTTGGTTCGGAGCCTGTGTCGACTCCTACTCCAAGGCCCACGGTCGTTGACCGTTTACTTTGGGCAATTCTATATAAGCGCAGAATTGTATTAAAAGATTTGATTACAAATAAGT